>LZPO01066497.1:88525-111193 GCA_001675575.1 Neotoma lepida
TGTAGCTCTGGCTGTCCTAGAACTCACTATCAGACCAGGATGGCCTGGAACTCAGAGAACCTCATGCCTCTGCCTCCCAAGTGCTGGGATTAAAGGTATGTGCTACCACACAAAGCTGGAGGAAGCCATTTTTAAAGTAAATCATGTTCAAGGTCAGCAGAAGGATACTGTCCTCAAAATAAGTAATGTTCAAAGACTCTAGTGATCATCAGGTGGCTAGAACTCAAGACTAGGGCTTGTGAAAGGTTCTGGAATTGGAATACTCTTCAGTGGTCACTTGTGTGGGGGTGAGAAAGTGTGGCAGATTGTCGGATGGGTGGAATACCCATGGGGAGGTAGAGCATGGGTAAACAGAAGACCATTGTGAGATGGAGCTGCCCCCCACCCCCTCAAAAAAAGAGCCAGTGTGGGGCAGAAGGAGCCGCCTAAGTGTGTGGAAGTCAAGAACATATGTACAAAGAACATATGTACAGTGTTCAGGACAGTCAGAGCTCTGGCTCTGATGCAGAGGTGGTGGTGGAAAGTGCCCAGAGTTGGAGGCCTCAATTCAAGTTAGCTGTGATGACCCACTTTACAAATGGAGGGCTAAATTTCACCTTTAGGTGACACTGAGGGAGCTTTTCAGAATAGTCTTTAGTTTTTGTTTCAGGCTGGAGAAAGATCTGAGGCAAATTAATTAATTTTTTTGGTCTTTTTTGAGACAGGTTTTCTAACTGTCCCAGAACTCACTATGTAAACCAGGCTGGCCTTGAACTCACAGAGATCCACCTACCTCTACCTCCCGAGTGCTGGAATTAAAGGCATTCACAACCATGCCTGTCCCAGGCAGATTAAATTTTATCTACTAATATAATTGCTTCAAATTTAGGTGGTTTTTTGAATGTACATGAATGCAGTTTCTGATATTTAAAAGACTAGTCCCAAGAAAAGGGCTGCAAAGTTACTAAAACCTTTAAAACTACAAGAGTTATTTTCTCCTTGTATTTCAAGTTGACCTGACCCATCCTTGCCAAATGCTCTTCCATTGTTTCTGACAGACTTCCTATATTTTTTTTCTTTCTATTTCCAAATTCACTTTAGCCTTCCTCCTTCCTGTTTTAAATTTTGTTAGCTTTTATTTTAAAATAAAAATTAAATGTATTTACTAGTGTTTCTAGACTTCATAATTTTGGTGCATATGATGAACCTCACTGCTCTGTGTCCTAATCACCAGCCCATCACCAGTGGAGGTGGTGGCACACACCTTCAAGCCTCAAGAGTCAAAGGGAAACTAGCCTGTTCTACCAGTTCCAGGCCTCCAAAGCTAAACAGTGACTTTGTCACAAACAAACCCCCAAACCTAACTAATTACTAACCCTTGTTATTGCTCATTTGGAGTTTGTAAAGACACCTAAGAGACCCGGATCTATCTATTCTTGGGTAGAAATATCAACTTCTGGAGGAGTACGTTACTACTTAAACATATTGTATATTTTTAAAGTTAAAAGTAATGGCAATTGTGGTAAAATTAAAATAATGTATGGCTTTCAAGTCCTGTTTTGATTACTGAACAATTAACTATTCTAACCCATCAGTTCTTAGATTTTAACAAAATTAAAAAACTAGGTCTGAGAATTGAAATGAATTGGGAAAATAGAATTAACTGTGAGCTCCTAGAAACAGGAAGACCAATTTCTAATTTTGCTGAATAAGAGCATTCTTAGACAAAAGTCCACTTATTAATAGCAACACTGGATCAAGGAAGTTATATGAACATATGAAGCAGTTGAATATGTTTATTTTGATGCAATGAGACATCTCCATCTACTGATAAAGATCATCATGACAAAGTATGTTTAAAAAAATGTAAGACACAAAAGAATTTTGTCCTTGGACATGCTAGAGCACTGATCTAACAGAAGTGAGGTCCTGGGTTCAACTCCAGCACTGCAAAACAAACAAAAACCAGAAGATAAGGTGAAGAAAATTATATAGAATATATGTTGAAAAGATGCCTATCCCTAGGTATGTATGAATGGGTACATGTTAAAACAGTAAGAGTAGATGATTGCCAATGGGGTGGGGGAAGAATGGCTTTTGACTGGCTATCCTTTTATGTGTTTTGAAGTGTATATCATATATGTTCAAATACTATATTTAAGAAATGAACTTTGCAGAAAAATTGTTCTCATGTCTTTTAAAATAAGTTTTGTCTTGAATTAATAAAAATTTAGTCTTCAAAACCTTAAAAACCAGGCCGCAAATTGGTCTTTGAGAAACTCTGTCCTAAACTACCTCCCAAGCACACTTTAGTTACTAGGGAGAGAGAGGGATCCCTCAGCACCCTACCCCTGCCCCAGAAGACAGCACCATGGAAATTATTCGCCTTTAAGAGTGAGTAACTATTTTTAAGACTGAGGAGTTACCCTATTCATAGGGATTCACCTCTTTCCTTTATCTCTGTTCTTGTTTATATACGTGGAAGGGTTTGTAGAGGGAAAGCGAAGCTCAGAGCACTTTCCCTCCCAGGGGCTTTGTGATGGTAGCATGTGCAGGATGCCAGAGTTTATTAATATGCACCACATATTGTGTTTATTTCTGTTCTGTACAGATTTTTGCCAGATTATGGCCTGTCTATGGCTGATAGTGGCTGTGTTTGTGTGTGAGCATGGGTCATCTGATAACAAATTGTCGCATCATGAGATTGGGCCATGTTTAAAATGGGTGTAAGCCAGAAGTGCCTGATTCCCAGAGGCTCGACAAGGTCCGGACAACAAAGGAAAGTTCAGGGTATCTTGGAAGAGGTCACGGATTACAACGGTCTCCATCACTCTGGACTTGTTCCTTCCTGCAAAGACACAATTAAAATGATGTTGTACAGTAGAAAATTTTCATTGTTGAGGAAGGACACTGTTTTCCTCCAGAGGTAAGTCAATGTAAAAATTCTTTCATTTTTGGAAAGATAAAAAACCTATTGCTTTTAGAAGCCCACTCAACAAAGAGTGCAAAGGTTGATGTTTTAACACCCTTGTCAGTCCCAGGTCAATGCTTATCAGATGCCTCATCTGAAGCCTTATGGGTAGACTGTGAGCATGTGGGCAGGGACTCTGTCACTCACTTCTGCATTGTGGCACACAGTAAGTATTTTGTAAATTTCTACTGACTGAATGCTTCAAATAAACACCAGCCATGAGCATTTACTAAAACTTAAAACTTCTTTTAGAATTATCATCCTATATTTTTGCATTGGTATGTAATCTGTGACCTATCAATACTATAATCAGCTATAGCACTGAATTTGTCTGGAAAGTGTAGGCGTAGCACTCTGTCTGATGCTAAAGCTCAAGGAAAATGTNACCTTTACCATGACAAGTTTTACGCTCTAGGGAAAATAATGCAATTTAAAGAAGATGATTATTATTAGTGTTTGGTCTTCAGTTTCCCCTCAATACTATGGTGTGTGGCCTTGGTATAACTCATTTGCATCTTAAGAAAATGTGCAAGTGACTTTTTTATTCTCTTTCGTGGAGTTGGGTAATTTTAGTAATCCACTGCCCTGGGAGATGCAGGGCCATTCTGTTTCCTCTGCAGTCTGTTTTTTCTTCCTTTCTTTCAAAATAACTTGCCATTTTTCCAAGATAAACATTGAGGGGAAATACATGAGTGGGTATGTAATCACCCAGACATTTGGAGCAGTATGCCTCCATAAAAGTAGCAGAAATAAAGTACTCACCAGGAATGAGATCTGATTTTACANGACTTCTTAGCATTCTGGACTCACCTTTATAGAATTCTAAAAACCAAACACAGTCATAGAAAAGTTTGCTGAAATCAAAGTCAAACACCCAAGTGCCCAGAATATAATTTTCAAATGTAAAATTAATCTTAGTTTTCTAAGCCATATTCTTGAATGAACTTCATGAAAAAGATTTTGCAGATTTTTTAAAACACTCTAGGACTACAGTATCTTATTCTGATTTCCATATTTATGAAACCTCATTCTAATGATCATATCTAATGACAGTGCTGATTATGTTTTATGTCTTAATCATGATATGTGTGTTTCATGTTTATTTTTTAGAAACTTTGAATTTAAGAATATGTTTAGAGTTTTTCATAATCCAAAGAGTCTATTATTTCATAAAGAGTCAGAAAACTGATTTGCTTAGATGATATCCTTGGATCAAGGTATCTGGTGAACAGACTTGCAACTTTGATTTATAATTTGGAAACTGCTAAGATAAACTTTCTCTCTTTTCTCTTGTCCCTCGTTTTTATCCCCTGCATCCTTGCTCTCTTTGTTCTGGTGGAAGCTCTACCTTAGCCCCTGGCACCCNAGCACCCATATACCCAAAAGAATGTTCTGGCAGAGACCCACATCTCTGCCCAGACCCTGCCCCTCAGAAAACCCCACCAAACATGGCTCCTCCCCTAGAGATGCTCAAGACCACTCTCACAGGGTATTTAAATTGCACCCCAGAAAATAGACACATGGTTTTTTCTGGTCTCTCTTCCGCGGCTCCTCTCTGTGGGGGAGGGGCAGAGAATCACCCGGGAACGCTTTACCCNTTAAACTGGGGCTTTTTCTAATTCAGTCTGATTTTGTCTTACTTGGATTGCTGCATTGGCAGAGAGGCTTATCGGGGTGCAGAAACTTTCCACTTTTCACCTCCCACTGATTTAACATCTATTCTCTATACTGAGCAAAGCGAGTTTAAAGTTTCCAACCTGGTCCTTAGCTGTCAGGGGACAAATCCCACTGTAGGTCTGTGGTGGTATTTTATCATTGTCCCCCAATAAAATTTATCTGAAGATCGGAGGAACAAGGTCAGCCGCTAGCCTTGCGAAATTAGCACATGCCCTTAATCCTGTCACTTAGCAAGCAGAGTCTGTCTGGATCCCTGTGAGTTCCAGGTCACACTAGGACCAGTCAAGCGTGGAGACACACGCCTTTAATCCCAGCATCAACCATAGAATTCTGGAGGTCTATACAGACAGGCAGGAAGTGNCAAAAGTGGGCCATAGGAGGAAGTGATGTAGCTAGGCTAAAAGAGCCAATGGGAGAACAAAACAGAAAGGGATATAAAAGTGGAGGTATAAGGTGTGAAAGTCTCTCTCCATTTTGGAAGCAGCGGNGGCAGTCTAAGGTGAGTCTGGTAGCTGTTCCTAATTCCTCTGATCTCTGTCAGACTTTCACCCCATCTCTGCCTCTGTGTTTTATTTAACAAGACTATTTAGAAAATCCATCTTACATAGGTCATTACCAGAATAGAAGCAAAGCATTAGAAATACAGAGAACATGTATTAACAAGTGGACCCCTTGTTTGGAACCTGTGACTACTTATAGAATGCTAAACACAACTTTGCACACAGCCTACCAATATAAGGAGAGGAATTGCTGACAGTTCACATAAGGGTTAAAGATGCTATTTAATAATTGTTATGATTTTGTCACTAACTCTACAAGGAAGCTTCCTTGCAAGCAGACTTTCATAGCTATGGCAAAAAACCCACATAGGACTATGCACCATACTTAAAACTCAAAATTACAAGAATGTTCTTTAATTTAAAGTATCTGCATATTGAATATCAAAGTTCTCTGATAGAGGTCATGGTGTAGATAGACCTTGCCTTCCCTGTGAGTGCTAATTACAACTCCACCTGTGAAGAAAGGCCTCTTTACTCTAGTTGAGACACTGTCAGACCAATGAGGGGCTGTAGCTCCATGGGCGGAAGCCTGACTACAGGGACTGGCTGAAATGGACACTTCTTTTTGCTGTGGGACTGGGGTTTGGCATGGACTAGACATGGGACAGGAAGGAAAAATATTGCCTGCCTGAGACCCAGTAATTCCACACACATTCTTTTCTCCAAGTAGCTTCCCTTTTCACCGTATCCTGGCAAGAGAAGGGGCACAAAAAGCGTCCCAGTTCATAAATGGGAAGATACCCTACATCTGTGCAATCTTTCTTCATGGACCAGATCTGGTCCAGTTCTGGGAGTTTCTGGGTGATGAGTGGCCATTTGGCTTATAGGTCACCTTGCTAGGAATGAATTGCTGCCTTTTGGGACATTTGGCTCAATTTTTGAGAAATGGGTTCATGTACATTGAATAGGAATATGCCATGGAGCATGATCTAAGCTCTTGGAGATAAAGAGGGACAGTTAACATCAAATTGTATATCTACATTCACTCTGGGAAGAGCATGGAATCAGGCAGGCCAAATGCCTAGCTTTCCACAGAAGGAAGATTGGCATTGATGGAGTTAATCCTTTCTCTTCACTTCTCCAATAAGGACAGACAGGCTAAGGAGGAGCCTGCTGAATTCACACCCTCTCAGAAATATTAGGTTCCTACTAACCTTGTTGCTTTGGTTTGGCCACACCTCATTGAACCCAGGCTTTGAGTTACCATCTGTAAAGTGCTTACAATAGGGTGTCATACAATCTGCACTTAGCAAAGTTTGTTCTGTATTCACAGGCTTTTGTTACCACTTCGTATTAGAATGGCAGAGCACTGAGCAATTAAGGTAATGGAGAGGCAGAAGAAAACAAATGTTTGGTGATAAATAAATATAATTATATATAATATTTATCTCTTACAGTGTTTCCCTTAGTTCTTACAATAATTTTGTAAGGAAAATCAGCTGTTAGTCTTGCATAAGTGCTGGCAAGAGAATGAATATTGAGAGTCAGCTACCCTCTCCATGCACTGCACTGGACCCATTACAGATGCATTTGCTTAAATCATGTAACTTTTAAAGGCTTTGTATAGTTTATATATTATCTGATTAAATAAAAATATTTTATGGATCAGACTAAGTCAGGAAACTTTGAAAGCTTTAGAGAAAACATAAAGGAATAATTTGACATATAGGTAGAGGCAAGGAATTTTTCATTACAACTCAGGAAATAATAGCAAAAACTCACAAATGAGAGTTGAGAAAATTAAAAAGCTCCTGCACAGCGAAAGAAACTATCAACAGAGTATGAGGGCCCACAGAGTGGGANGAAATCTTTGGCAGTTATTCACCTGAGAGAGGACTGATATTCAGAACATAGAGTTCCCAAACACCAACAAGCAAATGATACAGTCACAAATGGGAAGATAAACTGAACAGATACTTTTCAAATGAAGAATCTAAAATGGCCAACAAATACATTTAAAAAAAAAGAATTCAATATCAACCAGGCATGGCAAGGCACACTGGTAATCCTAGCACTGGAGAAGTAGAGGCAGAAGAATCAGGAGTTCAGGGTCAGCCTGGGCCTTGTAAACCCTACTTCTCACCCTCCTCTCACACAATGATAAAATGTTCAATATCTTTAGCTATCAGAAAATTGCAAATAAAAACTCNGTTGGATCNTATAAAATCCTAGTTAGAATGGCTGCCATCAAGAAAACAAACAAACAAACTGGGCGGTGGTGGCGCATGCCTTTAATCTCAGCACTTGTGAGTTTGAGGCCAGGATGGTCTACAGAGTGAGTTCTAGAACAGCCAGGACTGCTTCATAGAGAAACCCTGTCTCGAAAAATAAAAAAAAGAAAGAAAGAAAGAAAGAAAGAAAGAAAGAAAGAAAGAAAGAAAGAAAGGAAAACAAACAAACAAAAAACTCCAACTACTGATGAGGATGCTGAGGCAGGAAGAGTGTTGGTTGTAAACTAAAATGACCACAATGTGGACCATCCTCCAAAAAACAAAAACAGAACTCAAAGGACCCAGCAGTCACTTCTTGTCTTGTATCCAAAAACAAAAGTCTGCTTCAGTGTAGACACATCTGCATGCCTATGTTTCTTGTTGCACTAGTCACAACAGCTAAGTTATGCCACCAGCCCAGGCCATCAACACATAAAGAAAATGTTCAGTGCCTACATGGTGGAGTCTGGTGTAGCTATAAAAAAACAAAAATCATGTCATTTGCAGGAAATTAATGGAATAGGAGATGACCAAGTTAAGATAAATAAGTCAGTCTCACAAAGAAAGTATCCCAGTTATTTTCNTCTCATGTGGAATTTAAGTGGTGAATAAGGGACATAAAATGAAAATAGTGAGGGTGTAGAAAACACAGGGCAGGAGAAGAAAGAATAGTAAGAGTAGGTACATAAGATCAAAATCCATTATATGCATGTGTGGAAATGTTATGATGAAACACATTATTTCAATAAAACATAAATATTCCATGGGGTGGGGGANAAAGATTTAAATTGAAAGATTAAAAGGAAGCATTACTCAATTTGTAATGTAAACTAACAGAGCCAGATCAATTAACCCACTAAAAATCACAGCACATGGTAGACTAAGGCAGGGGAATGTGAGTGTGAGGCTAGAGAGAGATGGTACAAAAAGAAAGAGAAAGAAAAAGGAAGAAAATTCATGTAGTAAGATAAACCCNGCAAGGATGGGGCTGTGACTTTCCTGAGAGGAGAGGAGGATTCTGCAGTTTGGTTCATGTAGTAAGATGAACGTGGTAAGGATGAGGGCCAGGGCATTCCTGGGGAAGGAGGATTCTGAGATTTGAAGCAGATTCTCCAGGAAGTCCAGCAAAGGTGGGCCGGGGTAGGGTGGTGAAAGGCCGATATCACCGAATCCTGACGCAGTACAGAATAGTTTCATCAGCCTAAGTGAGGCTGAAAAGAGAAGAAAGAGAGTAGACAAAAAAGAAAAGCCAGCAGAAGGGTGGGGAAGAGTAGGAGAAAACACTGTAGGACACAGGGAAGAGGGACGGGAAACAGCAGTGAAACGAATCCACTTGGGTTTGACTTGCAGCAGCAGCAGCTTCCTGAAGGCATGTGGTAAGAGGTGAGGAGGGGTGTGGTAGAGGGGTGAGGAGGAAGTCAGGGTGCTGTTCTCCAGCTCAGATCTGTTTGCTGCGGAGAGGCATTACCCGGGTCCTGATGGGAGTTAAGATCTAGGCCTCTTTGAACATGATATAAANAATACAAAATTAACATGAAGTACTAAAAACAGCCATTTATTCTGCTCCTAGAGACATTGAGATTCCCTTCTCAGTCTCCTGGGTTTATTTTTCCATCAACAAACTTACTAAATAGTTTTCAAGAGCCAAGTGTTGGCTGAGGTAGAAAGGTTACCAAGACACAATCTATAGATACACAATTTCTTGAGAATGCAGGGAGATAGGTATTTGGTCATGGGAATGGAGTTCTTTCCTGGCAGGAAGCTTGCTGAGGCATTGCCTTTGTCAACCTGGACCAGCACCATCCTTTGCACCTCTGGTTAGTGTTCTAGCAGGTGCATACTGAGGAAACGTTAGAACTTGGTGAAGGGAGCATCACTGCCACATTTCTGTAGTTATCAGCTGTGGGACTAGAGTGGGAATGAATGTCTCCTGGCCTGTGACCTGCTTGCAGCCCCTTCACTGGCTCAGCTTGGAGATTCTCTCAGAAGCGGGAGGAAGGGGGCATCTGTGNCAGGCTCGTGCTCGTCACCCCTCAAGAACGACTTTTTCTCTAGCACGTAGGCTTTGTAGATAAACCGGGGTCTCCACTTCCCTGCTTTGTTAGTGTGTGTGCTAGCATCTGTTAGAGACACTTGTTTATATGTAGTCTAGAAGCTGCCAGCCACTGGGGAAGGCCGTTTGCCTGCCTGGGCACATGTCTAGAGGTAGACCTCAGCATGTCTGTTTTTCCTTTTGAATTTGCTTGGCTTCTTGGGAGCATATTATTTTAAAACAGAGTTAATAATGCCCATTAAAATGCCCATAGAGATGCTAGATCAGCCTCCTCTCCATTTACCAAGCTTCCCATCCCTCTTGGAATGAACTTCTAAACTATCTCTATACAGGATTTTATAGTCTTCACCTCAGGCCAGCTTCTCCTTCCAGGGTATAAGGGACTGTCCACTCAGGATTAGCCAGGTTCTTTTGCATGCAGAACAGAACATGCTTTCTTCTTTTTCTATACTAGTAAAATAGATAACAGCTTAGAAAATCATCATTTCAATCTTTTGAAAATCTGTAGTCTTGGGGCTAGGGAGGTGGCTCTNCATAAGATCAGTAAGATCACTTGGTGACAAGCCTGATGACCTGAATTCAATCCCTAGAACCCACACGATGGAATGGGAGAACCCATTCATCAAAGTTGTCCTCTGACATACACACACATGTGCTGTGGAATGTCTGTGCCCTACCCTCCCAAAATATATATATATTACAGAACTTTAGATACCTGAAATTGAATATGCCTTTGCAAACAAATATCCCATCCCTTAGTGAATACTTTTTAAAGTTCACAAACTATCCTTCTCTCTCTTTCATGTGATAGTTCTTTGTTTTTTAACTTCAAATCTCATCAACTTATTTTTGGAAATTTAAATTCAGTTCTTTAAAAAATTATGTATTTATTTTATGTGCATGCATGTTTTGTCTGTGTGTATGTCTGTGCACCTTGTCCCTAGTCCCCTTGGAGGCCCTGGAGCAAGAGTTACAGATGGTTGTGAGCTGTCCTGTGGGTGCTAGGGTTTGAACCCAAGTCCTCTGGAGGAGCAGCCAGTGCTCTTAACCACCGAGATAGTCCTTTAATTTACCGCTTTGGTTTGTCAGGTCCCAGCTAAGCTATGGTGTGTTTTGTTAGTGGAGACTGTATACAAGATTACATATTAAGTACATAGATTTATTTATACCCAAAGCAAATGAAAGTATTGAACAAACAAGATGTGAATACAACTCTTTTCTTATATTGTTCTCTGTATATTTCTCTATGTCATTGCATTATTTTAGAAATATGGAAAAATGTAACTAATCCAAGATCATGAATCAAAGGCTTTGAATTTTTGAAATTAGAATTAGGACTCAACCCCATTATCTCTGAGATTGAAATTGTATCTTCTTAGGGTGGAGTGTGGCACCTTTCTGGGAAGAGTACTTGCCCTCTGGGTCCAATCCCCAGCACCAAAAGAAGGAACGAAGGAAGAGGAAGCAAAGGGAGGAGTGAGGTAAGGAAAGAGGGGAGTGGGGTAGGGTCCTTGAACTTCTTCCTTCTTGAATTTTCCCCACAATTTGAACTTCACCTTGCCCTTCTGTCTTGAATCTCCTCTGATTCCAACAATTGTTTGTTCTGTAGACTAAAGTCACTTCCCCAAACTTTCAAGCAGTGCCTGGAGTATGCAATGGAGGGCATCATAGGGAATTGGCTCCAAACACCACTGTGAGGACTGAAGAGACTAATGAATGCCAAGTGCACAGAACAGTGCCTGCCACATGGTCTGCTCTCGTTAATGCTGGCTCTACCTTTAAGAGTGACCACNATGGGCTGTTTAGGATGAGGACAGGGCATTACAATACTTTGCAAATAAACTCTTACCCTTGGATTTGTTAACTCAGTGGTAAAATACAAAACAGATCATAATGACAAAAGAGAGTCCCTGTCACAAGCTGAAAGACAGTCTGTGATTATCAACTCTTCATCCCCAATAGCCCCNAAAGCACAGGATGGAGGTAGCAGGGACAGTGACAGTGAGCCCTCTGTCGCAGGATGATGGCATCTGGACAAATCTCCTTTTAGATATAAGAAAATAAACTCATTGTTTTATTCACATTTAAACAGGGCAGTAGCGGGGTGCTTACAGTATTTTGCAGTCATCCTGTCATTGTTTCATTATGTTGCTGTGACAAAACCCTTAGAGAGAGGTTTCTTTCAGCCCGCAGCTCACGTTTTATTAATGCACAGACTGGATTAGAGACTTCATGTAACACATGTGAATACTGTTCATAAGCAAACAAAATTTCTATGTAGATAATATTGTGGAAAGCGGCTACAGTTGCTAATAGGAACTAAAAACCTTTTCAAGCTGTGTGCACTGCTCACACACTCAAACACAGTCATGACTTTGCACATATTCATGTGAATGCATACATACAACATACAGGGCTTTTTCTATGGGCTTTTGGAAACTAACAAGTAATACAGAAGAAAATAGTTATGTTTATTTTTCAACTTGAATTTTGGAAATATGTTTCAAAGAATCCAGTTTTCTCTGCTTGATACAATAAATGCATAGTATTTTAACCTTCTTTGGGAAAGCTGCAGAAGTAAGTGTCTTGCTCTGAGCGAGAAGCATAGAGGCTAGAATTTGCTTGCTGGACCCAAAGCATCTTTGTTTTGCTTTTGTTTCTAGTTTTGGTGCAGTATTCTCAACTCTAAAGATTAATGGAGACTTTGCATAAAATTTCTGGATTTGGTTTGACAAAATGGCACCTAGTTGGAGAGGGCATGAAACTCACCTACAGCAAGTTAAGGTCTCCGTGACCTAATGAGAAAATGACACACCAGTATTTCTTTTGTTGAGCAGCCAGTGATTTTGTTAGTTTCAGGGCAATAATTCTGAGTGAAATTTATGAAGACCACAAAGCAGTTAGTGAACCACATGAGAGGTCAGCTTGCTTACTTTGCGCTCCGACATCTCTAGTTCCTTCTCTCATTTCCATCCATAATGTTTGCTGTGGCAGGTGACTTCTTTTTAAATCTAATTTATAGTGTTGCAACATCTAGCTATGACCTTACTTGAAGCACATGTCTGATGGTTCTGGAAGAGTGCTTACTCCACTGGCCCCTGTTGAAGCTTGACTGTGGACACTTAAAAATATTTTCATTTAATCTTTGAGAATTTCATATTTTTCCCTTTATTAAAAGTAGATTTTTTCATACATACTGATTATGGTTTCCCCTGCCTCTACTCCTCCCAGTTCCTCTCCACCTCTCTTTCCATCCAGATTCACCCCCTTTCTGTTTCTCATTAGAAAACAAGCAGGCTTCTAAGGAATAATAAATATATAAATAAAATATAAATAATAAAATACAATAAGGAAAACAAAAACTAACACATCAGAATAGGACAATACAAACAAACAGAAAGGAAAGTGCCCGAGAAAAGGCACAAGAAACAGATGCACATGCAGAGACCCACTCATTTGCATACTCAGGAATTCCATAAAGACACAAAACTGGAACCTATAATATATACACAAGGGACCTGCAAGATAGATAGATAGATAGGTAGGTAAATAGATAGATAGATAGATAGATAGATAGATAGATAGATAGATAGATAGATAGAAAATAAAATTAAAATGAAAAACTAAGAAGATATTTTTAAAAAACCCAATATGAAATTATAAGACAGGGAACCCCCAAAGACGCCATTGAGTTTCTTTCTGTTGGCCATCTACTGCTGGGCATGTGGCCTACCCTGAAGAGTAGTTTGTTTCTCCATTGAGACTCTCTTGGAGAAAATGAAATTTTTATTTTCAAGTACTTNTCAGTTGGAGATAGCATCTGGGTTAGGGATGGGGCAGGTGTCCACTTTTCCATTCAGCTCTAGGACCCCATCTGTGAGGCCCTGCAGGTTGCCTCAGTCTCTGTGAGTTCATAAGTGCACAGATCCTGTTGATTTAGAGGGCCTTGTTTGTCTGGTGTTTTCCACACCCTCTGGCTCTTCCATTCTTTCCACGTCATCTTCTGCAGGGTGCCATAAGAGAAGGGATTTGATGGAGACATGTTGTTTAGGGTTGGGTATTCCAAGGTCTCTCTTTCTTTGCATAATGTCTGGCTGTGGGTCTCTGTATTTGTTCCCATCTGTTGCATGAAGAAGCTTCCGTAATGATGACTAAGCAAGGCTCTGCTCTGCTTCCCTGGCTGGAGTGCCATGTGATANATCTTTATCATATCCCTTCCTTCCTCCTAGATTCTTCCCTACCTCCCTACCCAAACTTCATATCATCTATCTATCTATCTATCTATCTATCTATCTATCTATCTATCTATCTATCTATCTATCTATCTATCTACCTACCTACCTACCTATCTTTATCTCTACCTCTAAAAAAACAAAACAAAACAAACAAACAAAAGGAAAGCAAAACAAAAAAACCAATTAAGTCCAATTTCTGTTGGTCTACAATTCCTGAGCATGGGACTTGCCCAGGAGTGTGNTTGATAAGCCAGGTATCACTCCACTGAGGAACACTGACTTTTCCTCTCTCAGAGGCAATCAAATGCCAATAGCTCCTCAGCTAAGAGTGAGACTTTGTGCCTGCCTCCCCTTCTCCATCCTGGAATTTTGTCTGGTTTGAGCTTACACAGGCCTTGTGTGTGCTGTCACAGTCTGTGAGTTCTCATGTGCATGTGCCCTGCCCTGGAAGATAAGGGAGGGGTGCCATATAAGTACCCCATTTGGGGCTGAGCATCTTCTTATTCTCTGGGTGTTGACCAGTTGTGGACTTCTCTGTCAATTGGCATCTACTGCAAGAAGCAGCTTCTCTGATGATGGGTGAGCACTGATAATCTTTCCACTCCCTCTTCCATGTGTTCCTTAAGCCTTTGCTCGAGGGNTTGTGTTGCTGATTTTTCGATTAGTATTGGGTACCCCATGGTCAGTTAATCTCTGCATTTTGACCAGTTGTGTCTTTCTGTAATGGTATCCATCTGCTGTAAAAAGAAACTTCTTTGATGAGGGATAAAAGCTCCACACCTGCAAGTTTTGTTTTCTATGTAAGTATCACACTGAACAAAACAATCAAAAGCCCCTCTTGTGGGCACCACAGGTGGCTTAATCCATTTTCTCACAATAGTATCAGAAAACCACAGCTTGGAGAAACTGTACAGAAAAGAAGTTTATCATGCCTCAGGTTTTGGTCCAAGATTAAGGATCTGTATTTGGTTTATGGCCATCTTGCTGGCAGTCCAAAGACAGTNCATCATGTGGCAAGACACAAACTGTCTAGCCAGCTGCCTTCTNAAGCAGACCCAATCTCAGTATAACTCATTAGCCCCTTCGGTGTACAAATGAGGCCAATCTTTTCATGGGTGTGGTACTCTAATCACTAATCCCATAATATGGATTCAATTTCAACCTGAGTTGAGCCATTTTTCATTCATTTTTTGAGAGGTGCCCATAGAAAACAAGATACCCGTGTGAAACATGCATGATGGCCAGTGGGGTCAAAGCTCTTCCAGGATGGACAGGAGTAGGGTTCTGTTGAACTCCTGGAAAAATATGAATGTTGCTATATTGTAAATTAGATTACAAAAAAAGTATTCTTGAACATTTGCTTTTTCAGCCCCTTAACTATTTCTGTCTTCAAATAAACCATCATCCTTCTTTCAGCCAGACTCATTCGTGTCCCAGTACTTGATATTGGGGTAGACTTGGAAACTGCAGGAGACACACTCTTGGCTGTTACTGGGTGATGTGCAGGGTTTTTGTTGTTGTTGTTGTTGTTGTTTTAAGCAGGGTTTGCTGTTGTTAGGAGAGCTAGCTATTACCAAGAATTCCCCTTCACCCCTATATACATGTAGTGCACAGATATACATGCAGGCAAAACACAAACAGAAAATAAAATGTAAAATTTTTAAAAAGTAAAAATAAATCTTTAAAACTAGTTTAGCAATTTAAAAGAAAGTAAAGAATAAAATTTTGTAAAAATGCATATAACACAACTCNNCACCTTAATCATTTTTAAGCATAGAACTTAGTATGTAAATTGAATTAAAATTGTAGTATAACTAGTCTCTAGAATTTTCCATGTTCTTTTTTGTTTGTTTTTTGGTTTTTCAAGACAGGGTTTCTCTGTGTAGCTTTGGAGCCTGTCCTGGAACTCGCTCTGTAGAATAGACTGACCTCAAACTCACAGAGGTCCAACTGCTTCTGCCTCCTGAGTGCTGGAAACAAAGGTGTGCACCACCACCACCCAGCTTCATGGTCTTTTTTGAAATTTTCTTTATTGCATTTAGAGTGATCAGAGGAGAACTTGGAGGAGTTGGTTCTCTGTTTCCACCATGTGGATCCCAGGAATTGAACTCTGGTTGTCAGGCTTGTAGCTAGCACATTTACTTACTGAGGCAAATAGCCGTCCTGTTTATATATATATATATATATGCATATATATATGTGTGTGTGTGTGTGTGTGTGTGTGTGTTCAAAATTATTTAATTAAAACTATTAACTATTTCAACTGGTACAAAAAGCATAAAATGTATATGTAGTAATGGAGAAATGTGTGATATTTCAATGTAATCATATATGATGTGACATTTAAATCAATTCACTCAAAGCCCTTTCCTCAAACATTTATCATTTCTTTTTGGCAAATACATTCAAAATCCTTTGTTTTAGCTTTCTCTGTAAGATGCAAGGATTATTTTTAGCTGTAGTCAGTCTGCTCTGGGGTGTTCACCTGAGAATCTCTCCCATGTAACTGCAGTTTTATGTCCACAGATGAACCTATCCCTACCTCCCCATCTACCTTTCTGCTTTGGCCTCTGGAGACCACCGTTCTACNGTTAAAATCGATGTCTTTTCACCTGAAAACAGTGGAAATTCTACACCTCCTAAACAATGTCTGTTTCTTCTCTGCCTTGGGTCCTGGAAACTACGAATCTACTTGCTGTGTGTGTGAGCCTATGTCATGGAAGTGGGATNTGCAGTTATTGNCTTTTTGTGACAGTCCTATTTCACTTTACACAATGTGTTCAAGGTTCATGCATGTTATAGCTTGTGTCAGACTTGCCTTCACTGTAAGGTTGAATATGTTCCTGCATGTGCACCTACCTCATAGCATTCACACATTCTGGATGGACTGCTGATGGACTCATAGGCTGTTTCTCCTTTTGTTATGAATAATACTATTGTGAACTTTGATTATGATATCTGAGACTTTGCTTTTGGATATTTACTCAGAGGTAAAATTGCTGAGTCACACAATCTTTTGAGGAATTACCATATTGTTTTGCACAGTGGCTGCACTGTTTTACATCCCCACTACAATTAGAGATTTGTATTTATCTTATTCTTAGTGTTTCAGTGTTTTGACAACATATATGTTCATATACCATGTGCATGCCTGGTGTCCATGGAGGCTAGAAGTTGTATTGGATCTCCTGAAAATGGAGTTATAGGCAGTTGTGAGCATCATGTGGGCACTAGGAACTGAATTGCAAGAGCAATTGGTTCTGTACCTAGGGACAGACAGCCGTCCATTCTCAGGTGTTGAGTCTTCTGAGAGTCCCCACTTCTGTACCTGGGGACAGATAGCCCTCCAGTCTCAGGTGTTGGGTCTTGTGAGGGTCCCCAGTTTCTCTGTGACTTAGTGTTCTGGGTGAAAGAATGTCTAGTACATACTACAAGAAGTCCCCTTGTGTCAGCTGAGCCTGATTGCCAGTGCTGGGAGACACCACCTGGCATTATTTGCAGAATAAGAGGGTTGAACTAGGTGCTCTCCTGCTTCACCAGCTGCCTGATTCTGTGATGTTGGGTGTGTCCAGGTATGGGCCTGGCATAAGAACCAAGATAAAATCTCCTCTTTTCCTCCTCTGCAGACCTGTCTTATTCACTAACTTGTGACCTTCAGGTCACTGCAATCACATCTTTCATCTTGGAAGTCCACCAAGTATGCTCAGCATGTGGTATAAAACACACACTAATTAATGTACTTTGTATTTCAGGGGTATTTTTTAAGAGCTATAATTCACCATGTTTCAAGTAGGCCCTAGGAACATAGAGCCATCTCCCTGTATCCAGGCATCTAGAATGAACTCCCCACTAGCCCTCCAGTTGTGATTTCTTTCATNTCTTCAGCGTCCTCAGGCTGAATTCTGGGAGCCATTGTCTACACTTTGTGTTCCTTATTCTTCATTATTTCATTATCCCACCATCCATGTTTTACTGACAGTTCCTTGTGTTCCTCTTGGTTCAACATAAGCTTGCCAGTGGTTAACAGGACAAATGCTGAACATCAGTTAACTGAATAAGGAAACAGCATTATTGAGGTGTTTGCAGAATTTCATCTGTTAGCAGTTCGGTAGCACAATGAGTTGTCTTCTAGTTGCAGTGGTTTGAATCTACAGTCAAACATCNTAGAGAATGCCTTCTGAGATTTTGTGCTTTTCTAGACCTTCCACTTGACTTCCTACAGCGAATTCTTTACAGTAGGGTATATACTCCTCCCTGAGGTGTGAAGATGGTCCTGGGTGTCAGTTTTCTGCAGTCTCCTTGCACATAGGCTATCACCCTGCAGATTTCACCAATGAACTTACATGTATTCAACATGTAGGAATCTCTGCTTTCTCAGAATCCTAGCCTAAGTGACCAAGGAAGATCACTCATTGCCACATAACATGTGGCTTTGAGGTAGGAAAATGTCCTGGCATCAAAAAATAAAAAATCCTTTTGAAATAGCGTCTGTTTTTAACCTAAATTAATATCTATACCTCATGTAGTAACATAGTTCCAACAAATCTATCATCATATTTAACAATTGTAATTTTAAAAAATTGGTAAATGTATTGTTTTGCTAAATTATATGCTAGCCAAACTGATTATTCCATCCAGAATATATTTTTTAACATTTAAAGCCATGAGCCATTTTGGTCATGAGGATATTTAAAGTGCCATGTTTGGGGCTGGGAAATGGCTCAGTACCTGCTAATGGCTCTGGTTTCAGTCCTCAGCCCTATAAAAATTAAATTTTGATTTATGTAGATTTTCCAGGGACACACACATTTAAATTATTTATTTTATGATAAAATCTGAAAAGAGCAGAGAATCAATTTCTGTCTGTCTCTGTCTATCTTTTTGCTTCTACCCCTCTCTTTCAGATTGAACCAAAACTCTTGCACATACTAGGCATACGCTCTACCACTGAGCTGCGCTCCAGCCCCAGAATGCAGTGTTTGAGGAGACAATGGCTTGTTGGAAGTTTCTGATCTTATTTGCTAGCTGGTTCCATTGTTTTAAAAGATAGCAAATGTCTGCAGAGTTTAGATTCTACATGGTGTATTTTAAAATGAGGTGAATTTTATTTATCAATTTCAATATTTAAAATATTCCAATATACTAGCAATCACATCCTTTGCAACAATTTCAATTTAAAATGAAATTTTGCAATGTGAAGATCNATTGGGAGATAGTTTTTCAAAATTCTCAAAGGGTTTCAAGCTTTATTTATTTTGTAAAAGAATTCATAATATGAAATAAAAGAAACAGCCAGGGCTGGAGGAATAGCTCAGTCAGTAAAGTGCTTTGTAAATACTGGGTATGATGATGTACNCTTGTCATCCCTGAGTTGGGGAGGCAAGCACAGGAGGATGCTTGGGGCTCAGCCAGATTGTCTAGCCTAATTGATGAGTTCCCACCAGTGAGAGACCCTGTCTCAGAGGAGGTGAATGGCAGCTCTAAGGATGACACCTGAATTATCCTTCCATATGCACACATATGACCCACCACATGCTCCTACACACACACACACACACACACACACACACACACACACACACAGACAGACACACACACACACTGAAAGAAAACAATGGAAGAAACATCTCTCAGCACTGAGCTTAATATTAAAGTAAAGGGTTTATACTAGAGAGCTGAAAATAGATGTGACCTTGCACATCATGTTGCTACAGCGAAGCTGCTATTTAGGAAAAGTGAAGCTCAGTTGCCACACAAAAGACCTCCCCAATTGTGTATTGCTTATTTCCTCACATTGTGGCCTCCACTGGCAAATGTGGGGTGAGTCAGGCCTGCACTGCTGATTCCAGGGTCTAGATAAGGCATCTGGAAGTCACTGTGAGCCCAAAGAAGGGGTGAGGCACCAACTGCCCATTTTATCAGGGTTTCCCAGGATGACTGCATGGCCACACCCCTCTGGCTCTATGGTGCTTAAGTGAAGGGGAGGCTGTGGTGAGTGATGGGGGATGTGCAGTCTGGATGTCCACTCCATGGACCTTAGGCTGAAGGATTTGGCTATATAATCATTCACAGAGAAAGCACTGGGGAGCAGTGCCCAGTATGAGTAAATATTTTTGTGTGTATTTTGTGTGCTCCATCAGAGCAGCTTAGAGCTACATTCTCCAAGGTTGTCTCANAGACAGCCTTTGCTTCCCCTAGCCTAGGCAAGCTATTAATAGACGACCTAAGAGTTGTTCTTGTGACTCTGGCTGCATCCCATATCCCATCAGCCTGTCCTCTGGTCAAGGTTCCTCTAGAGTATGCTCCTCACTCCAGGACCCCTGAAGCCTGCTAGTCATTTGGTTGGAATGCTCTTAGACACATTAAATCTAAGTGTCCCAAGAACCACCTCTGTCTCTGTCCTACTCTCTCATCACATAGCCTACAANTTACTTCTTGATCCCACCATCCTGCATTTCTGCAAATTCAAAATTCAGAGCCATTTTTCATCCTTCACTTTTCTGTCTCATATCTAATGGTTATTTATGTGATTTTTATAGGAAGATATACATGCCTTAACATTTACTGTGCTGGCTGTGTTTAACCCTTCAGTGGCATTGAGCACATTCATATTGTCTGCAGCATATGCTGCCAGAAACTTTTCATATGGCAAAATGAAAGTTCTGTACCATTAAACACCAGCTCCCCATTCCTCCCTCTCTAACACTCTTCTTTGCCATGTTGTTTCTTTTATTTTCTCTTTCTGTGGTGCTGTGGGTGGAACTCAGGACCTGGAGCATGGTAGGCAAGTGCTTTACTACTGAACTGCACCTAGTCTCTTTCTGTCTATGAACCTGAGTTTTCTAGGCATTGTGGAGAAGCAGGAAGGCTGCAGAGCAGCAGCATCACTATTGGTGGGAGAGCAAACTGTGGAAATCAGAATGGTGGTTCCAAAAGCACCCTAGAAATGGATCTAGCATATGAACAGTTACATCACTCCTGCCCAAAGGATTCTGTATTTCCCACTTCAGAGACACATGCTCATCCATGTCATACCTCCTCTTTCACAATATCTAGGACAGGGCAATAGCTTAGATGTCACCAACTATAATGAAAACATGGCATACATACACAATAAAATTTTATTCAGCTGTAAAGAAAAATGAAATTATGAACTTTGTAGGTAAATGGATGGAATTGGAAAGCATTATATTGAGTGAGGTAGCCCAGACCCAGAAAGACAAACACGCATGTTTCAGGTGTGGATCCTAGTGTCTAAACTTCAGATTTATGTTTAACTTGGAGTACCTAGAGAATCCAGGAAACTAAAAGGAGGAAGAAAGCTCTTAAGGGAGGAGGGTACCAGAACAAAGGTGATAAGAAAGGGCCAGGGGAATAATAGGAAGGGAGGCTTAGGTGGGAAGAGGAGTGGGAAGGTAGGACAGAGGAGAGGTAGGGGCAGGGATAACTAACACCAAGAATATTGGAAAAGGCAATATGGAAAAAATACATATATATGTATATCACATTAAAAAGTATATCTGTAGTTATTATACACAGAGAATAACGTTTCTTCCAGAAGCAACTGGGTAGCAAATAAGAAGGCAAGTGACAGGTGAGAGATGCTTCCACTTGAGTTGTAGGTCATGGATGTCCTGGGGACTTTTAAAACAATATAAACTATTGCCAGTGCTCTTGGTTGCCCATGAGAACTTGATGGTAAGATACTATTGCTGAAGACAACATACACTTTGGTCACAGAACATGGAGAAATCAAGTTGACCAGGAAATTTCCTCCTTGCTGTCTGGCTGTCATAGTACTGGAAGGTGCTCTGTCGGGTGCTGGGGAGAAAAGTAATCTAGTGTTACTTATTTGTGAACCATGGTGAGCTACAGGAATGACTCATCTGTCAAGATCTGTCCATGGGTGTAATAGTGGTACAGGATTATGGGGTGGGGTAACCAACTACTCTCAGATTGTATTTAAGACCAAGTCCATAGGAGGAAAGTCTAGTACTATAAATCTGATCAAGAACCCACGGTTGAAGGAGCTTGTGGACCCCATGGGTAAGTCTGTTACTGTTAAACTGATAAACAGCTATAGTATCAAACTTCCCTCTAAAGTTTTATCTCTATTCCCATGGATTAGTGCAGTTCTTAGACCTCATAAGTGGAGTTTCATCATGTAATGGATGATGGCTAATACAGAAATTTACAATTGGTCAAAGTGCAGAAAATAAGTGTTAGTGGAGTGCTCAACCATAAATATTGAGTACTATATATCACCTCCATCCCCAGTGTGTTTCTTCAGAACTCACAGCAGCTGTGGTTGCTATACAATACTTGCACAAGATCAAGCCAATTAGCAATCTAGCATGAAGGAGGGAGGGACTCATGAGTCTCAGTCTCTGAGGAGCTACTGATAAGTGACAGGTTCTGGGAGAGAAAGTGTCATTTTNTTGTTGTTGTTGTTGTTTTTATTGGCTGACCATGCTTCAGTGAATGGTGACATTCTCATGAGAATATGAATAGCACAATTTGGATTCACTAGGTTATGTGGTGGTGGGGGCAACATGAAGTTGGGAACAAGTAGGAAGTGGGGGGAGCAAATATGATCAAAATATATTGTAAGAAGTTCTCAAAGAATTAATGAAAATGTTACAAAGCAATTTTAAGCACATTTTGCTTTACAATTTTATTTTACACAGCAGACAGAGATGGAAGAGATGGAATCCTTTCATTATTCTGATACAACCTATGTGCTGATGCAATTTTAAATACTCATAGGGTGAGGTTTGTTATTGTTTCTCTTCTTTTTTTCTTTTATTTATTAAAAGCTTTTCTGTTTATTTTACATGCCAACCACAGAACCCCCTCTCTTCCCCTCCTCCTGCCCCCAGCCTTCTCCCTCTGTTATTGTTTCTTTCTTTCTTTGTTTCTTTCTTTGTTTCTTTCTTTGTTTCTTTCTTTGTTTCTTTCTTTGTTTCTTTCTTTGTTTCTTTCT
>LZPO01066497.1:111268-124950 GCA_001675575.1 Neotoma lepida
CGGTAGCCCAGGCTGGCCTCGAACTCACAGAGATCCGCCTGCCTCTGCCTCCCGAGTGCTGGGATTAAAGGCGAGCGCCACCACCACCCGGCTGTTATTGTTTCTTAAAGACATTGTTTTGTATACTTCAAAATCCTCCTGTTAGGAAGTTAAATTTTATTCATTTTCTATTTTAAATTAACAAGGAACTGCTGACTACATATTCAATTTGAGAAGTAAAGTAAGAGTGGATTGGGCATGACAGAAACACTCCGAATTAATGTCTTAGTTGGACTTAACTCTTTTGGCCAATATAAAGGGCAGTCTCTTCTCGCCTATAAAATTATTTCAGGCATGGCTAAGTTACTAATCTTAATCCTTTACTCATTTCCTTCCCTCAATCCTGTCCAAAAGGAAAAACAGAATCATTGATTAGACAAGCTGAACATCAAAGGACCAATCTTCCCCATAAATCATGCGGTCCGTTNTCTGAACTGCTTTGTTGATTTCACCGAAGCTTCCCCATTTATCTACTGAGCTGCTCATTCCTAAAGCTTCAGGTCTGTTGTCTAAATTCTCCCTTTTATGTTCTCCTTCCTCAGGTTATTGTCCAACTAGGGGTGCTTGGGAGTAAATCAAGTGATGCTGCCTGGTGACCAGCAGGAGCATATGCTGACTCAGGGACCTCAGCACCTCAGTACCTCAGTATGGGTATTACTGAAAGAAACCTGAGGCTCAGAGTTGAGCTTCCATAGAAAGCACAAAGGTGAAATTGATGTAATGATAGCCTNTTCTGCAGACATGACTATTTATTCTGCCTTATTTCCTGGCTCCTCTTTTCTATTCTGAAGACATTAGCAACAGGCGCTATTGATCAACAAGCTGCCTGTCACTTCTTTGGGTGCAAAGGACAACAGCCCTGTCACCTCCGTGCCCCAGAATAGACTGAGAGGTAAAGGGTCAGAGATGAAAGGCTTCTGATTAGGTCTTCTCTGTAGTCAGCCTCCCAGGAAGCTCCTGAGCTTCTGTTTACACTTGTCCTTGGGGTGTAAGATGGAAAACTTTTACTCCCAGCACCTTGCCTGCTGTAGGTGAGGCAGAACCCTTATCTTCCCCAGGTGCTCACCGGGAGGGATGGCTTGTTTATGGTTAAGGCTGGTTGCCTTTTTAGGGAAAAAACTCATGCTTCCTCGGGCTCTTCATTTGTTGTGGACAGGGCCAGCACCTCATCCGTCTGGAAAGTGCATTGCTGTTTGGCATTGACTGAAGAACACCCAAATCAATTTCCTCTGAAAAAAGAAATGGGACCCCTTTTTTCTCCTTTAAGATCGGATGACGCCATTGATTTCATTGTTGAACCAGAGCAGAGAGGGTCAGGGTGGTTCATGGAACCAAGAGAAAGAACGCTGGAAAAAATGTGATTTCTTACCCTCCTCTACACAAATCTGAGGAGAGGTCAACGGGCCTTGGCTTAACCCAACCCTTCTATCTAACTCAATGACTAACTTTAAAAACAAGGTCACATCATGAAAGCCTGTAACTTCTGTTAATATTTCATACCTTTTTGGTACTAATTATTGTCTCATCAGAATTGTAGTTTATTTTGGTTCGTTCCCATGGCCCTAGCAATGCTCCTACAAAAATCCTTCTAANGGATCTCTATTACCTTTAGGAAATTTATATACCCAAGTCCCTAGCATGGTCACAATGGCCTTCACTTTGGGCCTATGCACACAACGACACTAAGCCCAGCTTCTGCCCTCCTCACCCGAGTGCAGATTTGCTGTGAACTTGGTGTAGCTTGAGTTTTAGGAAGCCTTATTTCACATACATTTCTCGAGTCCATCACCTAATGGATATTCCTCTTCAGATCCTCTTTAAGTTACTAAGCTTCAGGTCCTACAACAGGAACCATATAGCCCTAACTCAGTCCTTGGTTTGTACCGACACTGTGGTTTTCAGCTTTCAGCAGCCATGCTGTTTATGTCTTTCTCATGCCTACAGTTGCCATTCCCCACTATGGACTTCAAGGTCTCCAAGATGAGAGATGGCTTTTGTCTTTTCTGTGTCTTCAGTGCATATAGCTGGTGGAAATTGGGTGTGGGCAGGAGGCACAAACTAATGAAAGGCAGATGTCATCATTTAATTATGTCATCCAATTTATCTAACAATAATAGTGGCTGGTTGGAGAAATGGAAAAGTGCTTGCCTTAAGAGCAGGGAGAACTGAGTTCTCCAAAACCCCCATAAAAAGCCAGGCATATGGTGCATGCTTCTAACGCCAGCACTGAGGAAGTGGAGATAGGCAAATCCATAGGGCTCACTGTCCAGCCAGCCTACTGGTGAATTCCTGGCCAGTAAGAATCCATCTCAAAAGCAAGCAAACAAACAAAACAGATAGATATGCCTAAGGAATGACATTTGAGGTTGTTCACATGCACACAAACACAGGTGTACCTTCTCACACATCAGCATGCACACATATGCATGTATACACACAATGTCTAACATTAATCAAATGGACATGATGTCTAAGGTACTGTTTTAAGGAATTTGTGTATTATGTCTTATTAATCCTGTTTTATTTGATCCTGTGGTTCTCAACTTGTGGGGCATGACCCTTTTGGCAAACTTCTATCTCCAAAAATATTTACATTACAATTCACAACTAGGAAAATTACAGTTATGAAATAGCAATGAAATAATTTTATGGTTGGGGGTCACCACAACTCAAGGAACTGTATTAAAGGGTTGTAGCATTAGGAAGGCTGAGAACCGCTGACTTAATCCACCTAAACAGCTCTGAGAAGCTCAGTTTGTAGATAAGGAAACCAGCACAGAGTAATCTAATTGCATGTGCAAGTCACTCAGCTGGTATATAATAGTGCTAGGATTTAAAATTAGACAGATTAGAGCCAGGTGTAGTGGCTTACATCCCAGCACTCGGGAGGCAGAGGCAGGTGGATCTCTGANTTCAAGTCCAGCCTGATCTATAGAGCGAGTTCCAGGACAGCCAGAGCTACACAGAGAAACCCTGTCTCAAAAGCCAAAAATAAATAAGTAAAATGAGTCAGATTAATTCTGGAACACTAAATTATACTGTTTCAAAGAGTAATGGTAGCCTTCTTGCACTTTGAGCTCATTTTATTCTGGCTTTTTTATGGGAAGTAGTACCCGAGGAAAGGCCCCTTTGTGAAAACACAATCTCTAGACAAGTCAGCAGTCACTGGGATCAAGTAGGATGCCCTGGTTCAGATACGTGGGGGTTCAGAGACAAAGGAGGAAGTACTGTGTACTCTAGGGCACTCAGAGTCCCCCAGCTTTTAGTACTGTGAATGTATCAAGTAACTTGCTGAGAAGGAACAATGGAGCATGCAGCCCGCTCATAAAAGTGAGTCTTCATGTGTTCACAGTGGTGCTGCATGTGAAGCGGTAGAAGGGCCTAGAATTTAGTCTTAGGACAGCCTGTCTCTTCCTGTGTTCCTTCCCTGTCCTCTCTGCCATCNATTCTTCTGACAAGGAGAAGAAACAAGCAGGCTTCTCCCATTGCAGGTTAGTAACTTCATCTCCTNTCCCTTCCAGAACCTTGAAAACTGTCCTCCAAATGCAGGCCTAGTGTATTTCCTGGCTGGGGGGGTTTCTGCTCTACAGGCCTACAGGCTCCCGTGTGGATGCTGTGGAGATGTGTTTGTGCTCTGATTTGCAGGCCAGCAGTGGACTGCTCACTAAAACCCATGTGTAGGAAACTTAAGTGGAAATCATTTCTACGGCCAGCTGAGAATAACTAAGTTAAACCAAGGCACCCTGATCGTGTGCTCGGACGTGACTAACTGCAGGCTTAGGTGGTGATCATGAGGCCCTAGTGAGAAACCAAGGACATTGTTCTGCTCAGAAGCCAATGTATATTTGATCTATCTCCCCGAAATTTTCATTTATATGCCCACATTTTCTTTTTTTTTCAAGTAATAATTCATTTTAGTAATAGAAATATTATTTGACTGTGTGGATATTTTAAACGTAGAAATAGAGTAGCCACATCAAGGTGGGCCTGGGGTAGGAGCTTTCTACTCTCCTTCCTCTCCTCCATGACAATCTCTCCAGTTTCATGCCCTGAGCTCTTATAGAACTCCCTTTCTACCCTAACTTTATTCCCAGGGGACTCTGCTGAACCTTCCTAAGGACCTAGATTTCTCCCTTCCTGTGGACCTTCTCAGGCCAGCCCTCCTTTCTAACCCATTCCCGTTCAGTTCATTTGTGTCAGCTGCTGAANCTAGAAGGACTCTCTATCTGGGACCCCCAGTGACCACACCTGGCAGGGACTCAGGTAGGTGAATCTTACTATCCTCCATTACAAGCTCTCCATTCTCGTACTCAGCTCTGCAGCTTGCAGGTGCCCTTCCTCCCACCTCAGCTTCATTTACCGGAAACTCCAACTCTCGGTTCAGATACAGGGACCCCTTTTCTTCCCCGTCTCTGCACAATTTTCTTTGCCTTGCTTCAACCTACTTGCAGGATCCCCTCTTCCCAACACACTTCCCACTCCCTGGGACCCCTACCTCTTGGTGTAGAAAGGACCCCCTTAGTTCTTTCCTGAAGCTGCTCTCAGCCTGTTTTCTTACTCAACCTCTATTCCTCTCTGCCACCTACAAACCTGCAGATGCACTCTCTACTACGCAACCCATAGCCACTATACTTTCCTAAGATCAAGAGAGGGCATCAGAAACTAAGGAATGGAACATGCACTCAACAAAGACAAGACCAGATATCAACACCTTGAACTACCTCAGTCATCCTAACTTCAGATGCCTAGATATCAGCTCATGGATTGGTGGGATTAATATAGTGAAAATCACCATCCTACCAAAAGCCATCTACAGATTCAATGCAATTTCCATCAAAACCCCAACACAATTTTCCACAGAACTTGAAAGGACCATTTTTTGTTTCATATGAAAACACAAAAAAAAGTCAGGGTAGCTGAAACATTCCTCAACAATAAGAGAACTGCTGGAGGTATCACCACCCCAGATTTCAAGTTGTATTATAGTGCTATCATAATAAAAATAGCATAATATTGTCATAAAGTAAGACATGTTGATTAGTGGAATCCAATTGAAGATCCAGACATAAGGCCACACATTTATAGATACATGATTTTTGACAAAGCCACCAAAAATATACACAAGAGAGAAAAACCAGTATCTTCAACAATTGGCACTGATCCCACTGGATGACTTACATGTAAAATAATGCAAATAGATCCATACTTATCACCCTGCGCAAAACTCAACTCCAAATGGATCTAGGACCTCAATGTAAGGCCAGGTGCACTGAATCTGAGAGAAGAGAAAGTGGGGGAATAGCTTTGACCCTTTGGTACAGGAAAAGACTTTCTGAATAAAACACCAGTAACACGGGTGCTAAGAACAACAATAAACAGAACTCCATGAAATTGAAAAGCATCTATAGAGCAAAGAACATCATCATTCAGACAAAATGGCAGACAAAAGGATGGAAAAAGAGCTTTAGCAATTACATACCTGATAGAGAGTTAATATCTAAAAAAATAAACAACTAAAAACAAACAAACAAAATCCTCTGGACATCAAGAAATCAAATAACCCAATTAAAAAATGGGGTACAGAACTAAATAGAGAGTTTTCAAAAGATGAAATACAAATGGTCACCAGCAAAACGCAAATCAAACTACTTTGAGTTCATCTTACAACAGTCAGAGTGTCTAAGATCAATAAAATAAATGACAGCTTATGCTGGTGAGGACATGGGGAAAGGAGAACACTCATTTACTGCTAGTGAGAGTACAAACTTATATAGCCCCTATGAAAATCAGTATGGCAGTTCATCGGGAAGCTGGGAATAGGTCTATATTAAGATCCAGCTATACTAATATTGGGCACATACCCAAAGAACTTTCTAACCTACTATAGAGACACTTGCTCAACCATATTCTTTGCTGCTCTATTCATAATAGTCAGAAATTGGAAACAGCCTAAATGTCCATCAACAAATAAATGGATAATGAAAATGTGATATACTTATACAATGGAATATTATTCAGCTATTAAAAAATAAATTCATAGGTAAATAGATGGAATTAGAAAAAAAATTTCCTGGGTAAAGTAACCAAAACCCCAAAAATAAGTATGGTATTTGTTTCCTTATAGTGAATGTTAGCATTTAAGCCTTCAGTGGGCTTGCTAAATCCACATAACCACAGGGGTTAGGGATAGAGTAAGGGACTGGAGATGGGGAAGATTTCCCAAGGAAGGGGAAATAGAATATATAGTTATGGAGAGACAGGGGTGAGACTGGAGTGGGAGGATTAAATGGGGAGGGGAGGAAAAGGGGGTAAAGAAGGAAATACAGGGAGGGACATTTAACACTAAAAGCCATTTGAGGTGTCATATGGAAACCTACTACTCTAAACACTCCTTAAAATATACATACATATGAAATAAATTTAAATGGAGTCACCAAATAATAGGGGAGACCATGCCCAAATAGAAATCTTTGTCACCAAGTGAAACTTCAATGCCAGGAATTGGTATATCTAATTAATTTGTTGGCCAACAGGACCCCATGGAAACCTCCCAACAACTCAGCCTGTTGCCAAGGCTATTGATTGCGGTCCACAAACTGGTGAAAGAGTCTTATTACTGAAGATAACACTTACACACCTCAATGAACATGGAGACATCTTGCTGGTGACTTTCTAGAGCCTTCACTCTTACTGCCTCATGTTCATGGTTTTGGAAGGCACTCTGCACGCTACCAGAGGAGAAAAAGAGCTACTCACCCAACTACAAATCCTGCAATCTACAAGGTTGACTTGCCTACATGCTGTAGACGAATTTCTAAATGGTTTTATTAAAGAAAAAACACGGAGCCAGATATAGAGGTGAAAACCTGACAGAGATCAGAGGAATAGGAACAACCACATGCTATCCTCACCTCACCAACTCCGCAGCTTCCAAAGACAGACTTACTTCCTGTCTACCCACACCTATATGTCTTTCTGTTCTGTTCTCTCACTGGCTCTCTAAGCCCAGCTACATCACTTTCTCTTCCTGTCCAGCTCTGTCACTTCCTGTCTGTCTGTACAGACCTCCAGACATCTATGGTTGGTGCTGGGATTAAAGGCATGTATCACCACATTTGGCTCTGTTCCCTAGTGTGGCCTTGAACTCACAGAGATCCAGAAAGATAGGANTGAGAGTGTGTGCTACCATTACCTGACTTCTGTGTTAACTTATAATGGCTGGCTTTTTCCTCTGATCTCCAGGCAAGCTTTATTTATTACAGCACAAATAAAATATCACCACAGCATGCTATGCTGGTAATAGGGTCACAAACACTGTGGAAATGACCAACCACCATCTGCTTGGATTTAAGGCCCACTCTACGAGGAGGAGCCCATGCCTGATACTACTCAAGTAGCTAAGAACCTCAGACTAGGTAGGCCATGGACCTAGGGGAAAACCAAATACCATTTTGCTGCTAAAAGAACATAGCAGTAAAGCCGGGCGGTGGTGGCGCACGCCTTTAATCCCAGCACTCGGGAGGCAGAGGCAGGCGGATCTCTGTGAGTTCGAGGCCAGCCTGAGCTACCGAGTGAGTTCCAGAGAAGGCACCAAANCTACACAGAGAAACCCTGTCTCAAAAAACAAACAAACAAAACCCCNNAAAACAAAACAAACAAACAAAAAAGAACATAGCAATAAAATGACTCCTAATGACATTCTCTTGTACCCAAAGATCAGTGTCTTACACCATCAGAGAATATTCCATTTACAATAGATGGGAACTAAATAGAGACCCACAATTGGACAATGTTCAGAAAGTGAGAGAGATTGGAACTTAGTCCTAAATNGGATATCTTTATCAAAACCATCCCCTCAAGGCTCAAGGAACTATGTGGAAGAGCCAGAGGGGATGGATAACACCAAAGACACTGCGTCTTCCAGACGTAACAGGACTAACGCACATACGAACTCAACAGAGACTGTGACANTATGCACAGGGTTTGCACAGGTTCAAGCAAGATGGGGTCCCAGTGCTGAAAGTGAAGATGAGCTTTCATCCCTAACCAAAAAGCTATCTCCAACTGACAACTGCTCACAAATGAAAAATTGGTTTTCTCCAATGGAGTTTAACTGGGTATATGAAGTGCACTTAAGGGTAGGCTCCATACCCAGCAGCAGATAGCCAACACAAAACAAATTCAATGGTATTTTTGTAATTTTTTTTCTAACAATGCTTTGTTTTTATGCTTATTTTTATCTTACTGATCTTTTGCTTGTATATTATGGTTTCCGGCTTTGTGTTTTTATGGTTTGTGTGTGTGTGTGTGTTTCTTGTGCTTTTTCTCTTTTTTTTCTTTTTTCTTTTTTTTTAAAGATTTATTTATTATGTATACAGAAGAGGGCGCCAGATCTTATTACAGATGGTTGTGAGCTACCATGTGGCTGCTGGGAATTGAACTCAGGACCTCTGGAAGTGCAGTCAGTGCTCTTAACCTCTGAGCCACCTCTCCAGCCCATTTTTATTGTTTTTTGTTTGCTTGTTTTCTAGAGAGAGAGAAAGAGGTGGAGTTGGATCCATGAGGAGATGGGGAGAATCTGAGAAGAGATGGGGGAGGAGAAACCATGATCAGAATATATTGTATAAAATTATTTTCAATTTAAAAAGTAGAAATAAGCCAGGTGGTAGTGACACACACCTTCAATCCCAGCACTTGGGAGGCAGAGGCAGGCAGATCTCTGTGAGTTTGAGGCCAGCCTGGTCAGAGAGAGTTCTAGGATAGCCAAGGTTGCACAGAGAAACCCTGTCTCAAAAAAAAAAGTAGAAATATTTCAATAACTTGCTTTTTTCTACTTAATTATACAAGCTGTTACCAAAACAACTACCATAGAGCTATATTGTGATACACAGTATGTGTTTTCCAATCTTTCATGTTTTTGAATATACTTTTTTTTAGTTTTGTTTTGTTTTTTTTCAAGACAGGATTTCTCTGTAGCCTTTGAGTCTGTCCTGGAACTCACTCTGTAGCCCAGGCTGGCCTTGAACTCACAGAGATCTGCCTGTTTCTGCCTCCCAAGTGCTGAGGTCAAAGACGTGTGCCACCACCGCCCAGCTGAATGTAATTTTTTAATAATTAATTTTAGAATATAATTTTACCTTGATGATTTCACACATGATATAATGCACTCTGATCACCTTCAACCACATACCCTCTTCCATCCCTCCCATCTCATNNACCCCTTCCTTCCCTACNAGTTCCTTTTCCACATTACTCTCTTTGTTTCATGACTCACTGAGTTTAACCAGGGCTCTCTGTGTGACTATGGTTTTTGAACTATCTGTAGGAACCTGTCAGTTCACCTATGGTACACAAGTGAAGATAATTACTGCCTCTACCCCAGATTCCACCAATATCCATGAGTTCAGCAGGGTGGAGTGTGATCCCATGGGTACTTTCCTGGTCTATGATTGATAGACTGGGTCTTGTGCAGGCAGTAGTGGCTGCTTTGAGATCATGAGTGCAATAGCTGTGTCATGTCCAGAAGATAGCATTTCACAGTGCTTTCCCCCATTTTCTACCTCTTGTTTTTTTCTGCCCTTCCTTTTTAATTGTTCCTTGAAACTTAGAGGGGTAATATAAGTGTCCTGTTTATGACTGAATACTCTCAACTGCTACTTATTCTCAGAACCCTTGGACACCATAGTCTTTGCATTCACTAAGATTCATTGCAAAGAGAATCTTCTCTGGCTAAGGCTGGATATAGTATGAGTACAAACATAAGTGTTTAGGAGGCAGTTTGGCATCACATCTCTTTAGCTTACCAACTATAGTAAGTTCTTCCCAAAGTTTAACACTCCCTCAGTCATGGGGTTTTAGATTGTATCTACAGCACAAGGCATGGATTCCCTCCTGTGGATTGACCCTCAAACTCAACCAGACACTGGTTAGTTAGCACCCTAACAGCCCTGCCACTATTGCTCCAGTGGGTCCACCTTGCCTGGAAAGTTGGTATAGTTAATAGAGTTCCCAGGCTGTTGGTGCCTTTTCTACACCAGCAGCCTGAATATCACCTTTTGCTACTATGAGAGCTAGCTGTTTTAGAATATAATTTCCTGCTCTGTTCCAGCTTCATTCTGCTGTACTCTGCAGCACATTTAGGTGGTATCTTCAGCAACATGCTCTTATCAGCTCTCTATAGTGGCCAACCGAGAGGAATGGTATTATTTTGGTGGCCTTATTGACCAAGAACTCATAAGTACTCCTAGTACTGGGATTTTTGTTTAATAACCCATGACATTAGCAAAAAGTATTATCCTGACATGCATGAGAGTGTGCCAACTCTTTAAAAAAACTTCTACTTTTTAATTGGCTTACAAAATAGTAAGTTTCCATGTGACCTTTTCAGACTGTCTTCATTTTGATTAGTTCCCCACGCCTTCATCTCCCTCATCTTCCACCCCAGTTTTTCTTGAATCTTTACTCCCTAGCACTCTCTCTCTCTCCTGTCATATAATCTATGTTCTATTATTTTCCCTCACGTATGTCATTCTCCACAATAGCCCCTTCTTAGTTTCTTGGTTTCTACAAATATTTCAAGTTAAACAATACAAATTCAAAAATTCAAAGCTAGGATTGACATGTGAAAGAGAACACATGGCATCTATGTTTCTATGCCTGGGTTGCTTCATATGATTTTTTCCTAANGTCATTTTTCTTCACAACTGAACAAAATTTCTTTGTATCTGTTTACCACATTTTCCTTATCCATTTATCAGTTCATGGACATCTAGGCCAATTGCATTTTTTTAGCTAGAGCAGCGGTGAACATGGATGAACAAGTATCTCAGTAGCGGGATGTAGAGTCCTTTCGGTATATGCCTAGGAGGGTGTAGATGGTTCTTGTGGTAGTTCTATTTCTAGCTTTTAAAGGAACCAGATTGATTTCTATACAGGCTGTACAGTTCACATTCCCACCAACAGTGAACAAGTACCCTTCTTTCTTAGCAGCATTTATTTTTTTNNAAATTTCTTTACATTAGACATTTTGAAAGGATGAGATGAATAAATGCTTAGTCATTAATACAGATGGGGTAAAACTGACATGCAGAGTCTAACATGAAAGCTGCTTCCATGTTGTAGACAGTAACAAACTAATGTAGCCTCACATAAGAGCAAAGGAACTCTTTCTCTGTTCCTCAGCATCAATTTCATAACATTATGGGAGAAATTGGGCTGTTTCAGGGGCTAATCTGCAGATACTGTCTTTATCATGATAATCAAGGAATCTAAGTGATGTTTGCTTTAGAATATTTACTATTAACATCAGGCTCAGCTGGTGACCCACCTCAGGTCATAAAACTGTTCTTGAATATAGGAGGATTAAGAGAGCTTTGAAGACAGTGTCAATCAAGATGCTGTCATTTTGTACTCAAATGCTATAAATCCTGCTGAAGGTGGACTCTTTCAAGTTGTCACACAACTCTAAGGTCACTAATTAACCATGCTTGGGCATTCAAACACTCCTTTCCCAATAAGCATATGATGAAATCAACCTAACTTCATTAGGTCATGTCACCAGTCAGAAAAGGTTCGCTTTAGAATTAACCTGCTGTGGTTAGGTTAAGTCAATACAGTGTTTACTCCTTGCTTGTTTCTCTTGTTTGATCTTCACTACAGATAGCTTTGGGGCGGTTTTGCCAAGGAGTGAGAGCCCCAGTGTCCTTGGAAGACACTGAAGGAAGATCATATTCCACTTTCATGAAGAACTTAGAACTTCCTCTCCTGTCCCCTTAACTGCACAGGTGACCTGGATGAGTCACCAAGACTCACTGGTCATATTTACTCTTCTATTTAATTAATTCCTTTATTTATTTTCTTGGAGACAAAACTTTGCACGCACTAGGCAAATATTCTGCATTGAGCTACCTCTGCATCCCAATTTACCTTATTATTTAATGACGACATTAAATATTTTCTTTAGGTCTCTTCTAGTAACTAATCAATGCAGTCAGAAATCAATTGTCCTGTTGGCTGGTCCTCCAGCCTATATGCTGGTTTGGCCTGGTGGTACTGCTTTTACTATAGCTTGGCTAGGCACTCATGCCAGAGGCTTTTCACAGGTGGTCCTTTTTTACCAAAAGGACTTTACTGGGTCCCATGGTGGCACATCTTGGATGCCTTTGTTGCTGGTGCATTTTTTGTCAACTNGACACAAGCTAGAATCATCTTGGAAGAGAGAACTTTATTTTTTTNAATTTAATTTTATTTTATTTACCAACCACAGTTCCCCCTCCCTCCCCTCTCCCTACTCTCCCCCACTTCTCCTCTCATCCCCCCATCCACTCTTCGGAGAGGATGAGGCCTCCCGTGGGGGAATTGACAAAGTCTGGCATATCAAGTTGAGACAGGACCAAGCCCCTCCTCCCTGCATCAAGGTGGGGCGAGGTATCCCTTTATCGACAATGAACTCCAANAAGCCAGTTCCTGCACTAGGGATAAATCCTGATCCCACTGCCATGGGCCCACCAACTGCCCAAGCAGTTGGTCACCCACATTCAGAGGGCCTAGGTCGGCCCCATGTGGATTACCCAGATGTCAGTCCAGAGTCTGTGAGCTCCTACTAGTTCAGATTAGCTGTCTCTGTGCATTTCACCATCATGATCTTGACCCCCCTTGCTCCTATAACCTCTCCTCCCTTTCTTCGACTGGCCTCCAGGAGCTCAGCCCAGTACTTAGCTGTGGATCTCTGGATCTTCTTCCATCAATTCCTGGATGAAGGTTCTATGATGACAATTAGGGAAGTCATCAATCTGATTAGAGGGGAAAGCCAGTTCAGGCACCCTCTACACTATTGCTAGTAGTCNTACCTGGGATCATCCTTGTGGGTTCCTGAGAATTTCCCTAGCACCATGTTTCTCCCTAAACCCATAATAGCTCCCTCTATCAAGATTTCAAAGAGAGAACTTTAATTGAGAGGATTCCTTTATCAAATTGGCCTGTCTGTGGGGATATTTTCTTGAATAACGATTGATGTAGGAGGGCCCAGTCCACTGTGAACAGTGTCACTCCTTGGCAGGGGGTCCTGGGTTGTATTAAAAAGCAAATTGAATGACTCTTAGAGCAAGCCAGTAAACAGCAGTCTTCAGTGGTTCTGCTTCAGTTCTTGCCTCCAAGTTCCTGCCCTAATTTCCCTCAATGATGCCCTGTAACATGGAAGTGTAAGCCAAATAAATCCTGTCTTCCCCAACTTGCTTTTGGTTAGAGTATTTTATTGCAGCAATAGGAAGCAATCTGGACACCTTTTAAAAGCCCCACCCTATAGAATTTATCATTCCTTCCCTCTTGATTTTGGATGGCACCCAGGCCTAGGCACACTCTGAGTGAATCCTGACAGGAATCTTGCAACCTTAGGTTTATCTCTCCTACTTTCTGTGAGTCCCTATGAGAAGAGGCTCTCTCTTTCATGGCCACATCCTCGGGATCTGAGAGGCTATAAGCTTTCAGTGCAGCTCAGCAAGTACTGGTTGAATGAGTGTNCAGAGAATGTCATGTGATTGTCTCCCTGTGCTCTGGTCAACTGTCAGTTGAAGTCTGTCAATGATCCTGTCACTTACAATGTTTGGACTTGTTTGAGGTTTGAGAACTCAGGAGTGAGTTTTTTT
>LZPO01066498.1:19963-31720 GCA_001675575.1 Neotoma lepida
ACAGTGAGACAGAAATCATAATTATCTACATGTTACAGCTGAGGCTCCATTGAGGTTAAGTCATTTCCCAATGGTTGTGTCACTACAAGGTAGAGAAAATGAGAATTAAACCCAGACTACCTGTTTTGGGATAAAAGTGTTCCTTGAAAAAAATACACTGAAGTCATAACTCTTGCAGCCTCAGGATGTGGTCTTATTTGGAAAAGTTGTTGTTTATATAATCAGTTAAGATGAGGCCATAGTGGAATAGAAAGTTTCCCTATCCAGTATGGCCAACATCCTTATGANGCAGCCACACGAAGACAGAAGACGGGGTACGAAGAACTCCCTATAAAGACAAAGGCTGAAACTGGAGCTATGTGGCCCCGGGTCNGAGAATCTCAAACATGGCTAACCAGCCACCAGAAGCAAAGGGGTAGGGAGGTGAGGAAGGATTCCCCTGCAGACTGCACAGAGAGGGTNGCNNACACACACCATAATTTTGAACTCCAGAACNGAGGCAGTCAGTTTCAGATCTTCAAATCCCCATTTTGTGTGGCCCTTCCTTACAGCAACCCTAGAAAGCTGGCACAGAATCTAAGTCTAAGTGCCCAGAACAGGTTACTTGCCATCCACCCTAAATCGATATCNNCCCCAGATTATTAAAGAAACATTTGATTACAAACAAAATGGAGTTTTCCAACTATATTAAATTCCAGTTATAAGATGACTCATATTACATGGATGTTTTAAAGTCAAAATTGTTATATTCTGCCTGTTATGGTAATTCATTTTACAATTATTTTTTAAGTATTTTAAAAAATATCATAACTTTACCCTTTTAAATAATTGAGCCAGACAATGTATATCCTGAAGCAATTTCCATCTTCAAAAGGATGTTTGTGCTGTGGGTGGCTGAAGACTGTTCCCACTTGAATCGGTGAACTGTAGGAACTCACCTCAACAAAGCTGACTAACCATAGGATTAGCAANTGCAGCTAGTTTGCACAATACACAGTTGCAAGGGAGCCAGCANTTTCTAGACACTAACTATACATTCAAAAGGGAGACATGATAGAGAAAATGGACACTCAGAAGTGACAGAGAGAGCCAGAGGAGATGATTCAGCAAAGTGCTCACCTTGTCAACACAAGAACCTCTGACAAAAAGCTGGGTGTGGTGGTGCACACTTGTAATGTCAGCACTGGGGAGGTAGAGACAGGCAGATCCCTGGGGCTTGGACAGCAGCCAATGAGAGGCCCTTCTTCAAAGAAAAGGGTGGCTGCAACCTGATGAACACCACCACAGTTTGTCCCTCTGGCTGCCATACTCATGTATGCACACAAGAATATATTGAATATATGTGTTGGGAGAGGTTTTTTAGATTGCAGTAAGCAGGATGAGTGGAGATGAGGAAGGAACATAGGTGAGGATTACTTTGAGTAACTCGAATAAACTCATTGGTCCATCAAGTCACACTTTGGTGATGTCATTACTTTGATCTGTCATAGACTTCCTCAGTCTCCCAGAAATAATGTCACAGCNTATGAGGACAATAGGAAGAAGGAAGGAAGACAGCTCAAGACTTCCCATCTCTGAGATCACACATGGTATGAACTCACTGCAGTGCAAGTGCAAGCATTCGGAAGCAAATAAAAGAAACAATGTAGGTGAGTAGCTTTTAATGGATAAGTTCCCAGTGATTGCTCTATTGCTGTGAGAGCTTCCTTTTTGAGGGGAGAGGACAGAAACTGTAGAAGATTGCTTTTTTGCTATGAGTAGCTACATCTTGGTTTATAGACAGATAGCAGCAGGTGTTGGGATTTTAGTGAATATTTTTGAAATGTAGTTTATAGAAGACGTACTGGAGTTGTTGGAATGTAGATCCTGGGAACTTATTTCCAAATATTCTAGTTCTTCCCTGGGTATTAGGAGAGGATGTTTTCCTTTTCTGTTACCATGGTATAACAGTGGTCACAGTGGTGTATCCTCCAGCAATGATTCCCACTTGGAGTAAAGAGCAGCTACCTGCAGAGACACTGGGCAGGGGGCTGAGTGGGAGTCAGTTTCAGTAAGTAAGTAAGACTCACTGTGTTCTGGGCTTTCTTCCTTCTACCACTAACATAACAGACACGTTTAGAATAACAAAAGAAGCAGGTACCAGAGACAGTATCAACCAAGCCACCAATGCTGTTTCCTACAACTGAGGCAAGGGAGCAAGGCAAAAGATGTCTATCACACATGCGAGTGTGGCCTGTCCCTGCTCACCATGCTTCAAGTCACATGGTCTTAAGATTCAACCCAGGGACACAAATGGCCATTATCTGACTATGTCCTTACTTCTTCTGTGGCAGTTGGCTGGACACATTCAAGGTATTAGTCACCTTTGACACATCAACACTGACTCTTCAGAAACACATATTTTGTTTCCTCACAAAATCTGCATGTCTGTCACCAAAGAAAAGAAACCAGTAGCCTGTCTCATGGTTTGGGGACTTGTTTTACTTGGACAATAAACTGAACACTTTTTGTTCATCAACTTAAGAGAAAAGGGAAGGCAACCGTATCATGGCTACTCTTGTTTCATTCATCAGAAAACAAAAGGTGGAGAAGGGACTCAAACGCCAAGGAGTACACCAAATCCACAGAAACCACGGGGTCCACAGACACACAACCATGAACCCATAAAGACAGAGACAGGATGCTGCATTTCCTGACTTAGCAGAAAGGAACAGGCTTTGTGGATACTCATCTTAAAGCTGACAGTAAGAATAGACAGAAAGATAATAGTATGTTTTGAATTTATAAAGTATTGCAAAATGATATTTCTCTCCTACAAAAAAATCATTATAAAAATCTCTGAAAATAATTGCTGTTTTCCACATGTCAAAATTAAAACACACAGATGTTATTTTCCACAAATACACAGATGACTTTGACAGAGTTGAGACGTGAAACCATAATTTTGGCTTTACAAAAATCATGTGATTGAATACTTTGGTTTGGGACTTAGTCACCAACACCTGTGACTCAGAAGCCCGGTCAGTTAGGGTCTTTCCCACAGTCTCCGTCTTTGTCCTCTTCTGTGATTACTCACTAAGTTCAGTCATGTATCCATCCTTCAGCAGCAGGGGTCAGGTCATTCTACACTTGGAGCCATTCTCTNCAAGCCTCCTAATGGTCTCATTCCAACCCTGTTCTTGGAAATGGGTTCTCTCTCTCTGAAATGTCTTCCTTCTGCCATGTTCACTTGTAAACCTCACAAAGTGACTTCCCTGTCTCACTACCCATGAAAGTCATATTCATTTCTTAGTATTTTGTTAGCAGAGCCCTCCCCAGGAAGGGCAAAGTGTCGCCCAAAGATATTTTTGGTAATATCAATTTTCTGAAAGGTATCTGAGGGGCCACCAAAGCATTGAAGCTATCAGATAGGAATATGCAAACTCACATGAAAATGCTAAAAAAAAAATAAGCTACAAAGAGTCTAATACTGTGTATTTTACAATTTTATAATTCAATATAGCTTAGAGTGGAGCTTTCTTGTTGTAATTAAAGTCTGTCCAACTTGACAGGGCACTTGTGGAAAAAGATGGTCAATAAGGCATGCAGAAGGTAAAATCTGCAAACCCCAAAAGACTGAAATGTACTTCATCACAGAAGGAGTGCTTTCTTCCTAGCTACAGGAAGTAAACAAACAAGCATTTCTGTTCTTATCATTCCAAAGATTCCTGTGCACAAATCATCAGTACTCCCATGACCCTATGTCTGCAGAGGACAGTCTTGTCATATGGTAATACACACAAGCTGTTAGCCACTGGGCCGAAAAGGGCCCTGCAGTCCAGACATTCCAGACCCCTGCGAGGCCAAGGACAGCAGTGCCATACCTATGCATCTCTTTTGAAAGCTCAATAGCTATACACCTGTGGTCTCTTCCCTAAAACAACTTCCAGTAGCTCCACATACATACCCTGCAGAAGCCGAAGTTGTAAAACGATCAGCATTAACACAAAAGAACACAGAACTTTGTAATCTCCTGTTATGACCAGCAGTGGAAAATGCTGGAAGATTAATAACAAACTATCTCGACCCCTGTTTGAGTCAAAATCGACCAAGTCAAAATGAGATTCAAGTTTACTGAGTGTGAGGGCTGCACTAAATGACCAACATTCACTCCACAAACAAAATAATGCAGTATTCATAGACTAGAGCTGGGAAAAGCCCCCCCGAGGAAGACGCTTTCACACCCTCCATTTCCCTCTGCCCCATCATCAGAAAACACTTTCACAAGGAACACCAAGACACGCTTAAAAGGAGACATGTTAGCAGGGGTCAGTCTCAGCTATCTGACAATGTCTGGTTATGAAGAACGCTTTTGCTGTACTTAATTGTAGCTACACGTAGACAGCCCTTGTTCTTTTGGTATTTTTTGTGGCCTCCCCGCCTCTTGGCCCCTTACCCAATCACACAACGAAGAAGGGAAAGAAAGAGGAGGTGAGGGCCTGGGTTCGCATGAGGTGTGTAAGTCATGTCCTTCAGAAAGGCAGAAGGGCTGGCAGCTTGCAGGGTTATTTTTGGCTTAGGCCATTTCTTATCTGGGGACTTTAGTGAGGTTTTAACTTGTATTCAGCTGTGGAAACTTGGAGGGAGACTTGTTATTTCCTGTGTGAGACATAAATCAATATTACGGATAGTAAGCTGGTAAAAATAATATAATAATATGTCCGTATTCTTTAAAGGATATTTCCCCATGCTGAGGTGTAGTTCAGTGGTAGAGCACATGTCTAGCATGTGTGAACACCTAGGTTCAATTCCCAGTACTACACACACACACACACACACACACACACACACACACACACACACACACCAGGGGAGGATGTTGTTTTGACTACATCATAACCTGGGAAAATAAGGCATCTATTCCAACCTCTTTGTAAGGTAAGGGTAATTGGCTCTACTCTTTATTGAGCACAGACAGCTGAATACACATGTATCCAATGGTCTAGAATACATAAGAATGATGATGGGATCTGAAGTAAGGCTGGCTCCACAAGGAACAACGGAAAAGTCATAATATCTCAGGAATGCTTTATATATGCCAGGCACTTTCCAATCATCTTCCATCCATTTAAACTCTATAATAATCACATAAGACTTTGATTTTTTTGATTATTAATTTCCAGAAGGAAAAATTAAGGCCACAGTGATCAAGCACTTTGATAAGAGCGCACAACGAGGGTGAAGACTGCAATGTGAGCAGTCCACCGAGAGCCTATTGTGTGCTGAGAGAAATTAACACANGATTTTCCAAAGATGAGAGAACTTACTGAGTGTTGAATGACGTTCCACTTAGAGAAAATTTTTAAATGCCACATTCNCAAAGAAAATAAAACAAAATTTCTCTGAGTACCNCAAAAAGAGTGCAATTTCTGACTCCTCTTCCTCCTAGAGTTGCCTGGTTTTGAAGCTGAGGGTGAGGGGGCTGACTGTCAGGTTTTAACTGGCACTCAGTGGTCCCTCTGCCACTCAGGCTTGGTTAATCAACAAATGCCTCAGGGCCCTGGTCAGGTGTTGTTCATTTGGGGCTTGTTGTTAGATCAAATACCTGTGAAACTTCCCTGTAACGACAGAGGGTGTAGTGATAGGAAAGGTTTCTCCTTGTCTCTTGAGATAAAATTGGTTAAAAATCATATTTTTAGTCCGATCATAAATAGAGTGAGGAAATGAAGCAGCACACAATCCCCACCTTACAACCTGAGACTGATTGAGTTCTCGCTGTTGACTTAAAAAGGAAACACCTGGGAACACGAAGTAGGAAAAGTTGGGGTCTAAACCCAGGCCAGTGAGAGTGAGAGGTAAATGGAGGTTTGAGAAAACATCAGTACATTATTAGTTATAGTATTTTTAAGCAAATTATTGAAAAAATTCTTTAAAATTAATCAGTTGGATTTTTCAAGTAGAATGTTATCCAGTTTCCATGAGGTTTTGCTCTTTCTGAGTTGTAGACATCATTCTTGCCCAAATTCCACAATAGCCAGAAAACACAGGGCAAATAATGGGCTTTGTTTTNATATTTTAACAAATAAGTCATCAAAATTGGTCTATTTAAAAGAAGTTTTGGCTTGTAGGTGACTTGTTCAAGTGTGCAAAAACACAGGCCAAGATGACACCACCATGGTATTCTTCATTGGCCAAAGCTTTTTCATGAAAATAGTAACTTTGGAAATTAAGAATTTGGTTTAATAGTCTAAGAAAAAGAAAAACATATGAAGGCAAAATAAAATACTTTAGCTCTGGGTCCAAGTATACATCTTATACTCCATTTAATAAACATTCAGATTAGCAATTATGATATTATTTCTGTCAAAGATTTAAGAAAATAAGTAAACACATTGTAGGAAAAAATGGAATAGGTTATTTTATGAATAGTCACATATACAATCCAGATTTTTGCTCTTTTTTAAAAATTTGCATTTAGTGTGTGTGTGTGTGTGTGCATTTTGTGAACACACATGTGTGTCTATAGACATGCATACACATAGAGATCTTTGGAAGTTAGTTCTCTCCTTTCACCATGTGGGTCCTGGGAATGAAATTCAAGTCATCAGGCTTAGCAGCTTGACAGCTTGGCAGCCAGCTTCTTTATATACTGAACCATCTTGCTGGCCCCAGATCTTGGTTTCTAAATATCAATATTTAATAAAAGAAATTTAGATGCTTTGTAAAAATGGTTAATTCAGGAATGAGTTCAAAGAAGTGTGGGAACAGCCTGGAATATTCCACAACACCAGAAAGTAAGAAGTGTTCTGAAAATTATGGGGATAAGAAAAATACACAGGAGACAACTTCAAGGGGCCCCTAGTCATCAAATGTAGACAATCTGAGCGATCAGATGTATACCAAGTGTAATTACATTAGATTGTGTGAGTAAGTGGTGGATGGCAGAAGAGCCCAGCTTAAAGAAGAACGTCTATTGGGTGTAGGGAGAACAAGGAACCCATGACCATTGGACAACCAGGATAACAAATGATACGGGCAAGAAGAAGGCATGAACACTAAGATTCATGGATGCAAGTATGATAAAAAGCTGATCATGTTGGAATTGAAAACAAAATTCAATTACTATAATGGTTTAATTAGCAACTTTCAGATACTAGGAGTTAAGCTGAGTTCTCTTCAATTTGCAAATACAGGACAGAAAGACATCTGCTATTTTTATTATTGTTTTTAGAGGGAATACAATGTCTCTTCCATTCCCATAGTGATATTTACTAATCATTGGTCACTTTCTTTTTTTACTGAAAAAAAAATAATACTTTGGGACACTGAAAACAAAAACTGCTCTTTTCCTCAGCCTCAAAGTGCCTCCTTACATGGTGCTTTCTTGGTACAAAAAGGGAAATGAACAACTTCACACTGGAAGAGACTGGCAGACCTCAATGAGGAACTGAACTTGCCATCAGTAGACTAGCACTAACCAGGCACACTTCCTTTATAATATTGAGAATGGCAGAGCACCGTGGTCCTCTAGTCAAAAAACGCAACCTGATCTCAGGCATGAGAAAACCAGTGTGAGAGACATTCTCCACAGCAGCTGGTTGCACTCTTCATCGGTGCCAAGACCATGAAGAAGGAGACAGTAAGGAGCCATGGGAGGAAACACACAAACATGACAAGTGAATGCAGTGTGGAATTCTTGTTTGGAACTCACCTAGAAAAAAGACATTGGCAGAATAAGGGATGGAATTTGAATGACAACTACAAAATAGTCAACAGTATCAGATCAAGTTCATTAACTGCTTTTGATGACATCTAGAAAAGTTTTATACGGGTAAAAATTTAACATGTTGCGTCTCAAATTATTTCAAAATGTTAAAAAGTAAAATGTAAATTTTAAAACAGATAGTGGTACTTAAAGTAGAATTGCCTCAACATTAAGTCTCAGCAAAAATAACTGGCATTTATACTGTAAGGTTTCAGTAACTTTATCTCATTTGGAAATTATCCTCATTTTACAAAAGATTTAAGTAACTTGCTAGCATTCATGAATGTGGAAGCATTCTCCAATTAGAGGCTTCCTTGGAATCTGTAACTACTGTAATATTGCTGGCTTAGCTTCTTGTCTCGCTGTACACTTCCACAAGGGCTCTCTGAGGATGTGAGGAGAAAGGAGGCTTTAATAATAACAATTACTCAACAGGTCACTCAGAAAGTTTGGGGCAGGTAAAATGGAATGCTAGATCCACTCTTTTAGAGGTCCCAAAAGGAACAGAATTAATGACCAGTGCAGTACATCCTGGAAATGCTCAACTTTTAAAAAAGAGAGAGAGGTAGATAAATACCAAGACTCTAATAGCCAGAAGGACTATGGGAAAAAAGAATCATTAAAATTTGGTACTCCCAGGAAACTAATACGATGCTCCAGAGTAATACAAAGGAAAAGAAAATAAAGCAAAAGGAAGACAGCAAAGAGAAAGCGGAAAAGAAACAAGACCTAACCTTCAAAGAGGAAGGACCACTGCTTTGAAGGAGGACAGAAGCAAATGAGCGGTGGCCCTGGTCCCTCTCACAGCTGTCACCTGCTCAGCCCAGGGCCAACTTCATTAGTATTCAGAACCCAGAAGCTGACACCAGTAGGGGAACTTGAAGCAATTTCTACAATACAGTGTCGCAGACACTCACAGGCAGCAGAAGACATCACCAGACAAAGGCCTAGGGCTCTCACTGAGGAACTTTGTCCATAGCCTTCCTTGGCCCAAGAACTAAGTATAGACGCAGGAAAAAAGCAAATGAAAACATTATTTCCAGACTCCGGGGGTCTAGTCAACACTACACCTCTTTCAGGACCTTGCTCAGAGTTGCCACTCTCTTTACCATGCATTCCACACGACTACACAGGATATGAACAACCAGTCCCACGAGTGCCAGCCTGTTTTGAAACAGGGCTTAGCGGACTTATTAATAACAAGTCACAGGACAGTAAGTTCCAATTAACGACAAAAGATGCTGGTTTCCATTACTTATTCTGTAGTTATGATTTCTGAAATCCATATTTAAAGTCAAATCAAAGCCACCAGGGGAACTGACAGAATAAAACTGATTTTCTCAGCATTTACTTTAACTGGAAAAATTTATTACACTGCCCATTGATTAGCTGAAAAACTGTTATAATCTAAAACTAGTCATTATGAGGAACTATCAATTCAAAAATTTTCTAAGAAAGTTTTATTTTATGTAATAAATTACAAGATATTTAGTCAAATTTTTGAAGAGAATGAAGCAAGATAGTAAGATAATTGACCAACCTAGAATACCAAGTTTTATATTAATTCTTACAGGTATCATTCACCGTCCACAGAAGCCAATCTTACTTGCATAATAGGAAAGGGCTAAACTCAACAAATCTATTAATAAAAGGCAAATTAGAATTCACAGAAAGTGGTTTTGTCAGAGTGAACATACAGAAATAGAAAAATATGAAAGTCTTTAAATTGGACTGCATGGTTTCTGAGCACAATTTATTAATATATCATACAATTTTCAAAGCTTTTAGAAAGTCATGCAAGCTCTGTTTTAGAAAAAAGACCAAGTTTTCAAATAAGCTGTCAAATTCCAATTAGCGGCCATTTACTGCAAACAAAAATTGTCATATTCCTAGATCTACAAGATGTACATGGGGATTGAGGAGACAGCTCAGTGTGGGAAGGGCTTGCTACAAGGGGGTGGGGAGGCCTGAGTTTGGATTCTCAGAACTCACCACTCTTACATGGTGAGATGTCAGAACAGTCAGCAAACACAAAGGCCAGCAAGACTGGCTACTGGAGTGAACAGAGACCCTGTGCTAAGTGAGGAGGGAGGGAAGACCAACACCCAAGGATGTTCTTCGACCACATGTACACCACACACAGTTCCAGCAGGAGGGAGGACCATCCACTCCACCAGTCACTTCCTCAAAGCTACCTGGCAAGTGCCTCGTGGTTAGATTGTTCAAACCGCTCTTAACAGCCAAAATACAATCGTCCCTCCCAGACTTTCAGTAAGAAAATGCAGCACAGGTAGGTGGGTGCATGGATGACTTCATTCCAAAGAGAATCCCCAGGAAATGAAGCAAAGTAAAGAAACTACCAGCTCAAGGGGAGTGCCTGACACCCTCATTTCAAAGCAAAACTGAAATACAGGTAAACGCTTCACGTGATGCTACCTGTCCCCACATCTGTAAATACTGCCTGTGATGATTTGTGAGTCAGCATCAGACTCAGGAGTCAGTGTCTGGTTTCTCAGGCAGTCACCAGCTCTGTACTCCACAGCCTTGACCAACAGCATCTCCACCTGTAAGTCAGCACATCCCAGACTAACACAAAATATCACTAGTAATTTCATCACATCCCACCTTAATATGATGCGCTTATCTGCCCTCTCCTCTCCACAGCTCTCCTCCATACTCACTCCCTCCAGGCTGATGGTAATATGACCTTTATTTTAGCAGTTAGCATTAATAATACATCTCATAAATGATCCTGTACCCTAATTGCTTGGCATTTCCACAAAATTGTCCAATTAATTTTGTTTTACCTAATGGCTATTTCTAAGAGATTAAGAAAAATCACTGTTACAACAAATGAAGGAAAAAGAGCAGTAAACATACACTCTTGTTATTACTATGCATTTGATCTGGAGATTATTTGCTGAACACATAAATATTAACTCCCAGGAGCACCTAGCGTACAATTCTTGCTTGAAAATCCCCAAGTCAGAGCCCCGGTACAACACCACTGAGCCATGAGCAAACAGCTGGGGAAGTCCAAGCACTTAGTATTCTCTGCTGTTTTGAGAAAGAGAAGTCACCCCGTGTTTCTGTCACCCATCCTCCACTCCTCGGAGCTGCCTGCACAGGTTTGCAACACAGCATGGCGGAGCACCCAAGACACAGAGTTCTCACCTTCATGAGATGAAGCCCAGTGCCTGCAGCTAAGCCACAGGCTTCCTGGTCAACCAGCTCTGTCTGTCTTGCCTTGTTTGAGAAAGGAATTCCCTGGAGTCCTCAAGGCCCAGCCCCAGGCTCATGTCAGGGAAACTAAGGATACTGCCTGGAATGTTCCTCAAATCAAACAGCGGAGGATGAGATCACAGAGAGTGAATGCAAAACCTACACAGAGAAAAGGAATGCTCTGTGTGTCTAGGATTCACACAGCAGCCCGCAGGAACAGAATTCTTCCTCTTGCCTCCTTCATTCTTTCTCCTGCCTCCAAAGATACTTGACTGTGCAAGAACAGAGCTTATAGGGCATTATTATATTTGTTCTTGCTTTTTTGTATGAAAATTCTGGTGTGTGAACCTCGGAAGTATTTATTTATTTTCCAGAATATGAAGGGTATAAAATGTGAGGACAATGTATGATTATTGTGCAGTTAAGATTTAACTGAATAAAAATATACAGTGCATTAAGAACAATTTATGTCAAGTAGATGTGATGGAACTGTTACTATTACAAGGAATACTGAAGAAATTATAACCTAAACTAGAAAATACTGTAACTTGTATCTTGATATTAATACAGTATATGCATTGGTTTCTATACAGTTAAGCTAAGCTTGGTAAAAAGGTTTTTAAACATATTGGTGGAGTCTGATACTCCAGCACCTTAGATATGTAAGTAATGTACATATTTTCTATAAGTATATAAAATAAATATATTGAAATTTTACTTGATCTTTTTAAAGATTATGCTTCTTACTCCACAAATAAATAAAATTATTATGTCTACTAAAAACACTTTTT
>LZPO01066498.1:79023-93047 GCA_001675575.1 Neotoma lepida
AGTTCCCAAGGGGAAAAGTAGGGAACGGACACCAGATGAGACTGATTCTGAAGGGTTTTCTGTTCATCATCCCACTTAATCCTCTTCACAGCTCTTTAATGTACACAGCTGGTCTTCTTCTCATTTAATGGGGAATAGAAGTCAGGATCAAAAAGTTTAAGTGGTTTACCAAAAAGAAAAAAAAATCCACACAGTTATTAAGCAAGGAAGGGAGAGGTTTTCATGGTAAAACTCTACACTCTTTAAATATAACTATCCTTGAATTAACTTCACACTACGTTTACAACCCCACCCCTCNCTCCAACACAGGTGCCTGCCCCTGAGATTTTGCCCCTTCATCAGAAGCTCAAACCAACAGGACCACCAGACCTTAGGCTGGAACCAAAAGAAACCTTTCTTCCTTGTAATTAGCCTGTGCCAGGTCTTTCATTATAGCTACACAAAGCAGAATGGTGCAGCTGTTACAGNTGTGCCACTTTTTAAGACTTTTTCTAGGTGCATTTTGTCTAAAACACTTCTAGCACAGTTTCTATAAATAGGTACTATTATTATTGCTATTTTTACTGATGGGGGAAAAATAGATGAATAAACTGGGCTCCTTACAGCACTGGACTGNTCAGAAACAGAATAAAATTTTGAACAGTTGTGTGACTTATAGCCATTACTACACCATGTCTCTCCATGATTAAACTAATCATATTTATGAAAGAGAGAACAAAAGCCTTAGTAAGTTGAAGTAACTCCTCTTGGAGGAGTCCTTTCCAGTAGGGAATTAATACAGCTATGCTTTCTTCTCTTCTAGATCTTAAGAGTCAAGTTGATTTATTTGGAAAATCCTTCTTTAGGGTGGGTGTCAAAAACCCTGACTTCCATGTTTGTGATTCTGTGCACATTTACTCTCCCTCTCTCATTTTAATGCTGCAACATAGTTAAAATTAAACTTCATATGTCTTTGCTGTCATCAAATTGTGACTGCCGAAAGTGACATCTCCATTTGTTATAATAAACAGGTCTGGCCTAACAATGCTGAGGCTATGAATTCTGACAGCCCTAGNAAGTAAATATTAACAATTACACAATAAGTTCTCCACAAGTGACGCAATGGAATCACTTCACTTCCATGAAGTGTAAGTAGAGAAAGTTTTTTAGAAAATGAGGGAAAACCACAGCCNGGCGTTTTCATGTGCTGCCTCTCACTTTGTCAAAGATAAGGCTGTAAAAGGCACCCCAAAGGCAGGCTTTCCCTTGCTCTGCGGGTTGCTTTGCCCTGGGCTGATAGCCATTCCATCACCGCTCCATCGGGCAGCACACTGAGATCGCAATCCATGGCGACTGGAAAGACTTACGTGTGATCCTCTATGGGGAGCTGAAGCGACCTCTGAGGGACTTGTCTAAACCAGGGAGGTATATAGTGGCCTTTCTTCCTCTGCTAGTTTGCTAAACTTAGTCATTGTCACTCTCTTGTGTCTCACAACCTCTTGATCTAGAAAAGCAACACTGCTTTGGATTTTGCCTGTTTCTCTCAAAATCATTTCATGTTANAGGTATATAGTAGAAAGAGTGGATTTAAACAACAAACACCCCACCATAACGTATGAAACACAGTTCTGTTTTGTGTAATATGAAATTGGAAAATAGAACCGTAGAGGACAGAGTGCATAGTTTCTGTGACCTCAAGACAAGGAAAAGGAGGAGAAGGCACCGATTTACCACCTCTGACCTTCCAAGATTTCTCCTGATCTAGAGGGAGCCTGGGATGCCTCGATTCCTCCAGAATGTTTGGATGGGAGCCATAAAAAATACATTACATTTGGTGAATATTGTTGCAACTCTCCTCTTAAAGCTAGAAAGCCTGGAAGTTAAGTGACTATAATAACAGTATTTAAAGGGGGGAGAAACATGAAAGGGCTGTGGAAAAAGTGCNGCAGAGGAGTGACTGGTGTCTGGGCCAGCCCTGAGGGTACTGCCACAGGCATGGCAAGAAGCGAGGCTATTCTGAAGTGTCTCTCAATCTGACTATCAGACCATGGAAACAGTAGACTNCAAAGAAGTGAGAATTTCCCCAGGAATCTAATGTTGGGAAAAGAAAAAAGTACCAGTGAGGAACAATTTTTCTCCCTGAGAGATTTCACACAGTTCTAACAACTTATCAGACCGCCTTGCAGGAGGACAATGATGAGTGAATGTTGGGTGGGGCACACCTGGATGGGGGNCTGCTTGGAGGTGCACAGCCCTGGCCCTCTATTTAAACTTTAATTTCACTCCAGCACCCCAAAGTGAGACAAAGCAGACAGGGTTTTCATAGATCAATTTGTCCCACTTCCCAATGCAACCACACTTCCCAATATTAATTTGGCTTCTTAAATTGGCTTGTAGAGCATGGGTGCCCAGACAGACCTAGATTGAGTCATGGGTTGTTACCTCCAAGTTTGATAAGAGCGCAGCACAACAGAAGTGAGAAAACAAGGTAACACTTCTGAGTTCNGGAGAGAATANGCCTATCAGGACCCATTTTTATTCTAAAAAGTCCGCGCCAGTGCAGGAAGTGGCTGCTAACGTAGAAACCACTGCGGAAAGGTATTTAAAGGGGGAGTTCAGAGGAATAAAGAGGAGGCCAGAGGTGTTCCCTACAGCTCTGAGTGAAGAAAAGGAGAAATGATGAGATTAAAGAGGGTCTTCTGGCAGGGCATGAAGAAGATCACACAGGGCCAGAGCTTTGCAGGCCTAATAAGAATTTAGGATTGTATTTTATGTGAATGGGAAAGCTCTGGCAAGTTTCAAGGGGAGGAGTGACATTTACAATGAACCATTAATATTTCAAAGAAATTACTCACACTGACTTGGAGGAAGGAGGTAAATTAGACTGCCTGAGGCAGTCGCAGCAGTGAAGTCTTTGACCATTGCAGAGCAATCAGAGGCAAGAAAGAGCTGGATTCTGGAACCAGATTATTGTTAAGGATTATGCTGGTTTAGTAAATTAGTGGTTGTAGAATCTCCTCCACTAACCATGAGTTCGCTAGCATGGTTTTCAGTNCAGGCATGATATCCCTCCGGTTGAGGGGGTCTTAAACGTAATTAGAGAGTACTTAGTGACTGGCGAGGTGTGTGTGCCACTACTGTGCCCTTAGTGTTATCATGCCATAGACATCATAGCTGGATAGGACTGCTGGCTGCTTCCTTCCTTTGGAAACTTGCATGGCACCTTCTGATATCATGAAAACTAGTCGTCAGGGAGGGGTCATTCAGGTCAGTTCCAGTTCAGGGGCCTCTGGGTCCTGTTTCTGTAGTGTATTGTGTCTTCAGCAATAGGGATTTATCTCCTATCTCTTGGGGGCAACCAAGGGCAACAGCAATAGTCTATATGTTTTGGGGAGTCTCTTGGACAGCCCTGACCAACAACTCAAAAGAGTGCTTCTCATGTCTAGTAGTAGGGTTTTGTTTGGTGGTCTTTGGCTCTTGGAGATGGGGTCATCAGCCCAGATACGAGAAGTTCATTAAAACTGTATATGTATATTGTATACTGAATTACCAAGGAAAGATGAAGAGAAGAGAAATGGGGAGAGGAGAAAGAAGGGGAAGAAGGGGAGAAAAGAGGAAGGAAGGGAGGAGGGAAGGGGAGGGGAAGAGACAGTTTAGTGAACACTATCAGTTTCTATATTTAAGAGTGGGCATCAGAATGCAAAGTCATAGTCCCAAGAAAAATAGTATTCTGATAGCACAACTCAAGTTCCAGAATAAAGAGATGATGGGAGTTACCCTAGGTGGTTTTTTACCACTAGCCTACTAATTTCCTGTTTTTATGTCAGATATTTTGAACTGGGTTTTCTACTATTGTCAGAATGAAGAGTAAAATATCAGCTAACATCCAGTAGACTCTCTTAAGAAAAGCCCATTTTGAAGTAGGACACCAAGAAATGTATTTGGATAAAGCAAGTATCACCAGTAAGAACATTTATTTGATACTTAACCATGGCAGTTCTTGGTTCCAAATATTTTGTAGGTTTTATCTCATTGACTCTTCCCAACAAAACCATAAGACAGACAATGTTTTTATCAGAATAATTTCATGTAACAAACGAGAAACCGAAAAGGATGAGGAAATCTGCCTAGTAACACATACTGTGTGAGTGACTAATGGCTAGCAACAGACATCTTCTGCGACAGGCATCCTCTGTGACAGACATCCTCTGCAGCTCCTGAGGAGAGTCTACAAGGAAAGTAGACTTCTCCCTGTCTCTCTGTCTCTGTCTCTCTCTATCTCTGTCTCTGTCTCTGTGTGTGTGTGTGTGTATGTGTGTGTGTTTGCACACACGCGCACGTGTCTGAGGGTTGCGTCTGCATATGTGTGGGTATGCATGTGGAGGGCAGAGATCACCCTTAAATATTGCTTTTTAGTCATGATCCACCTTATTTTTAAGAGAGGGTCTCCCATTGGCCTAGAGCTCACCAATTTAGCTAGGCTGGCTGGCCAATGAGCCCCAGGGATTCTCCTGTCTCTTTCCCCAGCTCTAGGATTATACGTGTGCTACCATACTGGCTTTTTATAGAGTTCTGAGGCTCAAACACTGGGGCTTACGTTTACTAGAAAACCACATTGCTCACAGAGCCATGTCCCAGCCTAACTTGGTTGTCTTCTTGAATATTAAATGTTTTTTACATTTTAGCTTAACTAGGAAGAAAAGGAAAAAAATATTTCCTGTCATCATACCAGCCCCTATCATAACACCTCAAACATCACATGAAGGATTCCCTCTTTGATTCCTCAAAGCCATTTGTTCTGAAGCTAGTACCCAAATTGGAATGCTCTTTCTAGTTTATAATAGAAAACTTATAGAAACCGTGGTTATTCTTATCACAAATCTTGGTTCCTCATGGAAACTCTAGAACTCTTAGAAAAGCAAGCTGGACCTTCCGTCTTCCTGCTTCAGGCTGCTGAAAACTGCAACCAAACTTGCACATTCNACCCAATTCAGCAACTGTATTCAGAACTTTGACTCTTAGTTTAAAATTCGGCATAATAGACTCCATGAGGTTGATGGGAAGGTGTTCAGTTTGAACAGTGACTCATGGCCTACAGCAGTTGGGATGTTTTTTATTAGCCTGGCTTGAAAGCAGCCTTCATGTTTATGAATTTATTTCAAAAATTACACCCTTTTCTTTAAGTTGCCTGTGGGCATAGACACACATAAATCTTCATTAGGTGATGTAGTAATTGCCATAGCTCACAAATAAAGAGTGGGTGACTACATTGATGACTAAACACCATTATCCATCAGCTAAGAAGTCAACACCTCAAGGTGGTCAGGAAAAGAGAAACACTGGAATAAAAAGGTGTAACTTTAACTTTTCCAAAGAAAACTTTGGAGGAATATCTCTGTCATATGATGCTAGAGCAGTGAGACACATTTATGTCTTTCCCCAATGTTAGGATTCATTGACTAATTCAGTTATGTCCATTTCTTTGCTTGTAATGCACCAAGCAACTTGATTCCACTTGATTCCATGGAGTCTCTCATCAGAGCTGCCAATACCCACTCTCAGACCACACACTAGGGTATTCCAGCTCCAGAATGCCAACCCAAGGGTTCCCGGAGCCTAGCAGAAGGCAGGAGCTTTTCCTGATATAGTTTTGACACAGTATGTGTCTGTGTGTTCTTAACACAGTTGCATAAGAACATGGGCAGCCTTATGCTGTCTGCATAAATGAGTTTCTTACCTGTGATTACTTCACTGTTCCTATCAGAGCACGCGGTGGTTGCTCACTTGCATAAACTAGAAGTCATCACCCCACACCCTATCCCACTGCACTCAAATGGACCACACTATTGCTTTGTAAAATTGAGTCACTCAGGGCAAGATGCAGGGTGGAAGCCATTATTTAATACAGTATGTTGTAACCAAGAACATAGCTTGTTCTCTACAAGGAGGTATGAAAAGGTTGAGAGAAATCATATATTACATAATCAAACATGGGAGCCATATCCATCCATCATGATATCTATAGAGAAACCTAGGCTCTTCAGACAGTTGATGCCGAGTGTCCTGAACTTAAAGCTTCTAACATCTGCATTGCTAACACCCATGGATCACATGTGATTTCCCAGCCTGAGGATTGATGGGGAATCTGGGTTACACAGGGGCACTTGGGAGCTACCAGCAGAGGAACGTGTAAAACTGAAAATCACCCTAAAAGGCAGAAGGGCTGGAAAGAGCCTAGATGCTGGCAGAGAAGAAGAAGGTGGAGTGGGCCGAGACTGGAGACGGCAGTCAATAAAANAGTCCTGATGGAGGATCAGACGCTGTCTGTTCATTTCAATAAACTACAAAAATAATGATTCAGNATCCCTGAAATGGTTTATTCATGTCCCAAATGATGGCACCAGTATAAGAGCATCTTTTCAAAATAATTTGCAGTTTATCTGAATGCAACTATTCTTGAAATTCATTTGACTGCATTGATGACCATGCTGACACTCACAGCAGGCAAAAGACCTTCGAAGTTCAAGAAATAGCCTCTGTCTGTGCTCCAAATAAGCCCACTAATTACCTAATTTATTTGCCTTTTAGACTAGTCCTGCAACACAGCAGAGTTACTGTTAATTATGCATATTTGTTCTATTGAACAAATAAGCATGAATCTATATCAGCTCTAGTTTTCACATCAGAAACACAAATTCAGTCATTGCTCCCATCTGAAGTTAATAATGGATAGCTAACAGTTCTTGGAATCAAATTACATAGAGAAAAGTACAGACTCAATTCTAAAAAGTGAAAAAAAATGCCTATTTTTTTAATAATTTGTAAATCATTACCCCATACTAAAATCTGTACCCCCAAATTGTAGTGCTTTATTTTTATTTTATTAATAATTGTGTATCTTGAATCATCCTCCTGCCCCAACTTACCAAGTACTTGTATAACAGCCACAAGCCTTCATCGGGCTGCACATCTAGATGTGTATAAGAGACAGGTGTGTGTGTGTGTGTGTGTGTGTGTGTGTGTGTGCAAGCATGAATGTGCTTGTGTACATTGTGCGCAAGTGTATGAGGACATTTTCTTAAAGCAGTTTGAAAATGTATTTCCTTGTACATTTCTTTTTCTCTTTCTCCTCTGGCCTCTAAGTACTCACAGTTACTGTCAATTTTCGATTCTGGGGATCACTAGGTTATTTTTTTCTCCTTTTCATCCCCACTGCTGCTGCTTTATTTCTAATAGATACTATTTAATTGATGTAAATAATTCACAATCCATAATCAATAAAGTACAGGCACGGAGTGGACATTTGGCTAGTTTTGACAGATGTAAATCCCTGTGTAATTTCATTGACATGTGAGGTTCCTCCACACCATTCTCAGCTAAACACTCCTTGGGATAACCACAGCTCACCATGGCTAGCCTTGCCTATACTAGAACTTCAAAGAAAGGAAGTTGCATGTCACTGATTTCTCCTTGTGTGGTTGAGGCTCATGCCCTGCTAATATTAGGAATTTGTTCCTTCCTATAGCTAAACAGTGACCCATTCTGTGAAAGAGCTACAGTTTGTTTATACAGTGGTTGCTTGACACTTTGATTGTTTTCAGTTTGGACCCACAGCAAATAAAGCACTATTAGCATTTTTATACCAGAACTTTGCTGCCATGTGTTTTATTTGTTTTTTGCATAAACGTCTTACAGTGAGATNGAAATTGATTTCATTTTAAATCTTCCTCCTGTGGAATCTAGATGAGAGGAACAATCTCCTAAATGATATGTTAGTTTCACTTTCTCCTCTCACCCTGCAGTAGACAGAATAATGTCCTACATGCTGCTCTCCAGAATCCGTGACTGTGGCCTGGCAAGGCAAGGGGCACTTTGAAGATGTACTTAAACTAAGGGTTTGGGCTGGGCATCTTGTCTTCCTTACTCATTTGGGCCAAAGGATCACAAAGACAAGGTATGGGGGTTANAAGAGGAGGGAAGAGGACAGACATGAAGTCACCCTGATGCCTTTGAATATAGAATATGGGCCAGGAATCCGGGACTGTGCGGTGGAGAGGGGTTGGAGCGGGTAGAAGGATTCTAAAAGACGGACAAGACCAGGAGCCATCCTCCCTTGGGGTNCCAGAAAGTGAGCAATTTCCACAGCCCTGAGTTTGTGGCTTCTGTCCTCCAGGACTGCACAGTAATGGATTCGAGGTTTATTTAACCAGTAAATTTTGTGATAATTTATAATAGGAGTAACAGGAAACTAATCCACTCTCTAAGCCCTTCCAGTACATTCTTTGGCCTTCATAAAGACCATTTTAACTTCAAAATCAGGTCATCTCAATTCCCTGTTTAACTGTTTCATCCAGGACTAAAGACTCTCACATTACACGGAGCCCCTTGCCCCAGCCTCCACCTGCCTCTTCCCACTTCACAGCACTCAGCCCCTACTTCACCCCTCTTCTTCACTCCCCAGCNTCCATATCCTCCCCCAATTTAGGAGGTCAGCACCAAACCTTCTTTTCCTTCCTGTCCACCAGAAAATGTCTATTTATCCTCAAAGTTTTAAANNTATCAATATCTAGTCNAGAGAGCCTTCCTAAATCATCCATTAAGAGTCCAGAATCTTTTTCTGAAGACCCTGTGAGATNTCCATAGTGACAAATTTGCCATAGTATCTTACAAATGCTTCCTTGCGATCTGCTCCAAACTAGTGTATTTGTTATCTNATGGGTGGCAGAATCCGGATGCCTTAGAGCTGCGTTCAGAGAATGGGTAAGCACNTGGAAGGCACTGAGTTAAAATTCTCAGTGGGCATACAACCTCGAATAATTCCTTTTAGCCTTCTGCTCTCTCGGAAGNTTTTCTAAGGAAGTCATTACCAACCTTTGATTGCTTTATGTGTCTCACTAGAAAATCCCAATGAAGCTGGTTATTTTTAGCCAAAGTTAATTTTCTCCTTCCATCTTGTCTCTAGGTATTGGTGAGATGGTCACTTCCTGTTTATTTTAAAACAAGAATTATGGGAAAATATTGAGAGAAGGTAAAATGTGTCAAGGAGAGGGTGGGGGGAGAGGAAAGGGGGAGAAGAGAGAAAGAAGAAGAGGAGGAGGAGGAGGAGGAGAAGAGAGCAAGGGGGTGTATGCCATGCTCCTACTGACAATTCTTCATGCTGCCTGCTCCCTAATGCCCACAGGCCTGGCTGGCCCAGCTGGTTCTCCACTGTGTTCTCAGAAATTTCTCCCAAAGCTCTTCCCTCTTAACTCCTGTGTGTACTGCTTTCGGGGTACAGTGGTTTGTTCTCAGTCTAAGTAGCCTTGNCTCTCTCCATCTCCATCTGATCTTCCTCAGAGAACACTGAGTGATTGCAGACCCTGGCCAGGAGGATGGGGGCAGTGAACCCTACCATTCCTTTGTCAAACTCATAGAATCTACTGGTCTCATTTGAGGTTAAAGATTNGGAGAGCAATAGCTCTGCAGACCCTGACAGGGATGCTCTTAAAGCTCTTGACACCAAACATTTGAAATGTACACACACAAAAAATTGTTTTGTCTTTAATAATATCATGCTGAATTGCAGCATGCAGTAGATGCTTGTACACTGTGGTACCTTTTCAGGTTTCATAGTTTTCTTTTGTGTACCCTGTCTGCCTGCCTGTCTGTCGTCTGCCTGCCTGACTGTCTCCCTCCCTCCCTCCACTCCTACCCCATTTCTGTAACTCATAATCACAGAAGTTGCCCAGACTATTTTTATGCTCTTGGGCTCCAGTGAGCCTGCTGCCTCGATTTCTCCAGCAGCAGGGATTACAGGTTAATGTGATCTCCTTTTGACCCACACAAAGCAACACAGTCCTTCTAAGACAATATGTTCTTTCTAACGGTTTTTGATCTGTTATTAACCAATGTGCTCCGAAGATATTTAACAAATGATGTATCAAAGTTTATAACCAAGCAAGAGGCACATGGCTTATCAATTTTAATCAGCATCCAAATGAACATCTGTGTGCAACTAAGGCTCTGCCAAGTCACCTGTTTGAGGCCATGCCTGGCATGGCAAATAGGTTTGGATGTCTTAATACATGCTATTGGCAGCATTACTTCCTCCNCGGTCTCACCAGCAGCCCCTTAGTATCACACTGCAGCACAGAGCACCATGCATGCTTGCTCCCTTGCTCACCACACTGCAGCACAGAGCACCATGCATGCTTGCTCCCTTGCTCCCTTGTTCATCACAGAGCACCATGCAGGCTTGCTCCCTTGTTCATCACAGAGCACCATGCATGCTTGCTCCCTTGCTCCCTTGTTCATCACAGAGCACCATGCATGCTTGCTCCCTTGTTCATCACAGAGCACTATGCATGCTTGTTCCCTTGCTCATGAATGACTCCAGCCCAGGCATTCTAATGAAGAAGATGATGCTTGGAATTTATTAAACAAATACAGATGCCATCCAAGCCCAGTGTTGACTGAGCTGCATCCTGGTCCTAAAGCTGTTCAAGGCAACTCAGAACACACTACAGACACTGACTCCTGTTCCCCAGATTCCCCTCTTAATCAGGAAGTGATGGCATGTGCCTCTCTCCCTTCTCCACATGGCCAGGGTTAATAAAATCAAATTTGTTTCTTCCTCACCAGGTTAAAATAGTTCTTAAAATAGAATTTTCTAGGTTTGTACTCTCACCTAAATGTCCCTAGTCAATACAGCAGAGTGGTGCAACGGAAACGTGCTGGCCCATAAATGTCCTTTGAGCAATAGACTCCAAAGTTAATACTCATCTCCAATCTGGCTGCCTCTGTGGCCTACATCACCTGTATCTCAGACCTGAAATCTTCACCCTTGTAGCCCAGTGCTTTGGGAGTCTTCTTTCAAATCTAGATATCAAGTCAGATTCAGACCTAGTTCCTGCTGTCAACCTCCTGAGCTTGCCTGGAGACCTGGGAAACGCTTACTGTGAAGAACGTGTTCGCAGAGGAAACCTCCAACCTCTGCTCAGGTCCCCTCGCCTCCCCACCAGCTCTTCACCAGGCCTGAGCAGAGCTACAGCTGAGAGGAAGGAGGAGCCTCAGACAGACCTGTACATATTCCTCAGCTCCTCAAGCCCATGATTTGCTGGCAGCTTCCTTGCCTGCAAGCCAACCTGTGTAAGCCTCCTACAGTTATAAAAGAAAGAAATAAAAAAGGAAAAGAAACAAAAAATATTTTTTAAATTTGAGCTGGGAGTGGAGCATGGAAACCCATCCATTTAGTCCCAGAACTCAGGAAGCAGAGGCAAGGGGATCTCTGTGATTTTGAGGCTAGCCTAGTCTATGTAGTGAGTTCCAGGACAGCCAGGACTATGTAGAGAAACTCTGTNTCAAAAGCCATAATAATTGCTCCTTTCTTACAGCTTCTCCCAGAAGTGGCTGTAAAACACAAGTCAGGCTGCTCTTCTNCTTAGCCAATCATTTCCAGGTGGACCAGGAGCACAATCCAGATTCTCCTGTAGCCTAAAAAGGCNGAGAGAACTCTTTCTTCTCTACCACTGTAACCGCTGCTTCTCTACAAGCTTCTGCATAAATGCATGCATGTCGACATATAGAGACATGCATGCATGAATGCACATCAACATACACAGAGACATATATGTATATGATCATACATGGAGGCACACATGCATGCATGCATATAAACACACAGAGACATGCAGACATTCATATATTAGCATATACACANACAACTGGTTTCTTTCATCTTTCAGGTTTTAGTTTCTTAGCAACACTATTCTCAGAGAAAACTAACAGAAAGATGCCTGCCAAAGATGTCTGTATCCTGATATCTGGAGCCTGTGAATGTTTCTTTACACAACAAAGAATTGTCAGTGGGGATATGTTTAGGCTGCTCATCAGCTAACATTAAATAACACCTTACTGAGATCACAAGGGTCCCCAGGGTGGAAGAGGAAGACNTAGCTGTGGTAGAGAGGACAGAACACTTAAAGAATAGTCTTCTAACAAGGAAGGCGAAGGATCAGGAGCCATGGAATGGGACCCTGGGAAGGACAAGCAGGCACACGCTCCTCTAGTCATCAGAAGGAAGTTAGCCCATCAGGGGCACCTTTGAGCACACTGAGCCCTGATTCCCAATTAGGAATGACACAACAGTATGATAACAAGTTTGTGTTGTCCTCAGGGAGCAAGGAAGTTGATGGAAGCTTACCACAGCCATGAGAAGAAATGGATGCACCATAATTCTCACTGATATGCACACCTTCCTTCTTGCATTCCTGCTCAACCATTGCCAGACACATTCAACATGAGCGGCATCCATGCCTCAGGCCTGTTCTTGCCTCTGCAGATGACCCAGTGACCAAAGAGCACAGAAATCCCCTCCCTTGCTTCACTTCCCAAATAATAGAGAAAGCTCTTACTTGTTTCTCAATCAAAATTTAGGGGCTTTATGCAGCATCCTGCTAACTATTTAAGTTTTGATTTGGGAATTTGTCTTTGCTTTCATTACTTTGAATTCATGAGAAATATTCAGTCTATGTAGTTTGTGACAGTGCAAATTCAATATACTGTCTTTTATGAGGTTACGGTTTGAATATGAAATGCTCCCCATTGGCTTGCATACTGAATGGTTGATCTCCAGAGAGTGGGTTATTTTGGGGGAGTGGAAGAAATTTTAGAATGTGTGGTGTACCTAGAGGAAGTGAATTACTAAGGGCATGTTTTGAAGGTTATACTTGTCCCTGATCCCTTTCTCTGCTCCCTGTTTGCTGTGCAGAACCTCCTTGGACATACTCTCCTGCCATCATGATGTTCTGCACAAGAGCAAGGGGCCCAGCAGCTGTGGACTGAACTGCCTNGAGTTGTGAACCATACATCTTCCATCAGCCAAGTGTTTCTCTTGGGAGCTTTGCTACNGTGATGGGAGAAGCAATGATTTAGACACATGGGGTTGTAAGACGAATTGCTAAANGGTCTTATTAATAAAAAACCCAGAGCCAGATATAGGGGTGAAAACTGAGAGATCAGAGGAACAGGACAAGCCACAGCCAACCTCACCTTACCAANGCCTATACACCTTTCTGTGCCCNGCCATCTTACTTCCTTTCTCTGTCCAGCTACATCACTTCCTCTTTCCACCCAGATCTATCGCTTCCCGTCTGTCTGTACAGACCTCCAGACCTCTATGGTTAACTAGTGCTGGGATTAAAGGCGTGTGCCACCACGCCTGGCTCTGTTCCCAGTGTGGCCTTGAACTGACAGAGATTTGGATGAATTTCTGCCTCCCAAATGATAGGATTAAAGGTGTGTGCTACCACTGCCTGACTTCTATGTTTAATATAGTGGCTGGCTTTTTCCTCTGATCCCCAGATAAGCTTTATTGGGGTGCACAAATAAAATATCACTACATGAGGTCTTCAAAAATGTTTGCTGGATTAATATGGGAATGAGTTAAATAATAAGAATGGCAGTAAATACTCTCCAGAAACTTTTTCTTGGTATTTCTTTTCTAATTTCCTTTGTTTGGGGGAATTTATTAGTCAAAATCCCATAGATCCACATAAGTGAAAAAAACCAGAGCCTCAAATAATTTCAGCAGTGACCCTATGAACAACTCAGTATTTTCAGCCCACCTGGCAGTGACTTCTGTGGCTTCTTCCTCNATTATATGTGACAATTCCTTAGAAGGTGGAAAGAAATGACGTNCAGTTCCTCCTTGTCCGTATGAACCCACATTTGTTTCTACTCTTAGAGCTCTCACTGTCTGATGCTTGAGTGAAGAAAAGGAACAATGGTTGTGCAAATAATTCAAGTTACAAATGTTTACGCAGCTGCATAAGAGAACATTCCTTTTCCCACTTCTCAGGTGATGGACATCTTGACTTGCTACAGCAAGCAGGGTTACCCAAGAAAGCAATTCAGTTCTTGCCAATGTCATCGAACCTTTCATTAAGAGTTTATGCTGGTGAAAATATGGGGTGATTAACCTCCAGCCCTTTTCAGGGGAGAAATCTCCTGACATCCATGAAAACACTGATTGTTAATTGATTTCCTGGGAAAATTTCAGCCTGGAC
>LZPO01066498.1:114696-131102 GCA_001675575.1 Neotoma lepida
GCTCTCTCTCTCTCTCTCTCTCTCTCTCTCTCTCTCTCTCTCTCTCATCTATCTTTACTGAATTTCAGCATCCAGAACTGTGAGATGTGTGCTCCTGCTGCTTAAGCCACCCTGTCTATGGTGTTTCACAGTGGCCTTAGCTGACCAAGACACANTATCAGTGTCCTAGCAGCAGGCTAGCTGGTCATGACACAAGTAAGATACAATCTCAAACTGATCATGGTGTTTTTGAGTCCCTTTAGCTATTTTAATAATCAGAACTCTTTAGATAATGACTGGTGCTGCAGGCATGCCTATGAAGGGTTTATGTCCATGTGTGCTTTGCCTGCATTTATATCTATGCACCACATGCATGCAGTGCCTATGAAAGCCAGAAGATGGCATTAGATTCCCTGGAACTGGAGTTACAGATGATTATCAGCCTCCATACGGGCACTATGAATTGAACCTGGGCCTTCTAGAAGAGCAATGAATGCTCTTAAACACTAAGCTATCTTTCCAGTCACATCAAAAATTTAAAAAGCTAAGATGACTTACAAAGTATAAAAACCCATATGAAGTTTCATGATTGAGATAAACCATCAGCTTCACACATTACATCATGCCCCATTGCTCACACACACACACACACACACACACACACACACCCCTACAAATGTGCATCACACAAATATGTAATTATACATAGTCTACAGACTAAATTGATTGTGTCATAGAACCAATTATCAAAGAAACAAAATATGTTTTGTTGGTTTGTTTTGCATGCTGGGGTGAAACCCAGGACTTTGTGCTGCATGTTAGGCAAGCATTCTAGGATTGAGTCACAGCCCAAGTCATTTTCCACTTGTTTTGTGACAGTGTCTCTACAGGTAAACAAGAAAATTTTTGAATGTGTATATTTTATGTTGGCCTCAAATTCCTTATTCTCATCCCTCTGTCGCCTGTGGACTAGGATTACAGCCATGCACCATCATGTCCAGCTAACTTTTTTNTTTAATTAAAAAAGCCTGAAAGCACAGCAGTAGATGTGCTGTTTNGCAGGAGAATGTCCCTAGCTGTGAGAAGTCCTAGTAAGAAATGCAAGCTGCAGTTTCCATATNCACGAAGCATAGCNTGATTTGATTGACAGCTCAGGATTCTCCTGGTGCCTCCACTCTGTCATTCTGATGTACATCTCTTTAGCAGCACTCATGACAACATCCAGTGCCTAGGACTCTATGGGAGCATTTATACACAGGGGGATTTCTGGGTCTTANACAANTGGACTCAGCAAAGATTCAGCTTGAAGGTGGTGAGGCAGTGGGTTGTGTGAAGCAAGAGAACTTCTACTTTNCAGTTGATTCTGTTCCCTGTGTCACCCTTGTGTGAAAGAAGTCAGCAGAGAGACTGGAGTTAGAGTGCTTCTAGCAAAACTCCTTCTAAACCTAAACTAGAAATGGAGGTTCTATAATTATGTTTCTGTATTTGTGCAAGCATTACATGCCCTTTATTCTTTTATACATTATGATGTTTTCCTATCTCTGAAGAAAAAATAGCATGACTCTATATGTGAAAAGGTCTGTGGTACCATGAAGGGTTATGTTCTTATGCTAAAGGAAAGAAGAGATGGAAGACAGAGGTATACAAATGTGGAAATAAAACCATTGTACTGAAGATCTAAGCCTCTTTTAAGTCAACATGATACCATGTTGGAACTGGAGAGATGATTCAGCAGTGAAGAGTATGTTCTGTTCTTACAGAGGATCAGGCTTTGGTACCCAGCACACACATTGGGTGTGTGGATCCTAAGACTCTGTAACTCCAGTTCTGTGGGATCTGACTCCCTCTTCTGCTTTCTGTGGGCACCAGAACACATGTGGTACATATTCCCTCCACACACACACACACACACACCTAGACATACACACACTGACTCACAGAAACACATACACATACATACACACAAAAAGATATACATAGAAACACACATACATACACACAGAAACACAGACATACACACATACACACACACACACACACACACACAAATAAAAATAANTCTTAAAAAAGCAAAACGGTACCTTCTTTGCCACTGTGTCTATAGACATTGTAACCAAGAAAACAGCATAATGGAGCATAAAGGCTTTNTATCTGGCAACAGGCAAAGCAAGCTTCTCTTCCTGGTTCCCCACTTACTAGCTCAATTACCTAAATCAACACAAGCTGTCTGGGTTCTAGNATCTTGAGCCATAAAATAAAACATTTCTAAAAGAAATTGCTAAAAATGTAAGATGATCAACTGTTGGAATATACTTAGCCTCCTGTGGCAGCTAATGTCTTCACTGTCATTTATTAGTTTTATCACTAACAATTAAGCCATATTATCCATGTTACTCAAACAATTAATAGATATCCTTGTTCCAAGTTAAATTAAATGTGACTGGTCTGGTTAGTTTTTTGTTGTTGATGCAAGCTAGAGTAATTTGAAAAGAGGGAACCTCAACTGAGAAATTATTCCTACTAGATTGGCCTATGGGGCGCTTTCTCAATTAATGATTGATGTGAGCAAGTCCTGCCCACTGTGGGTGGAGCCACCCCTGGGGAGGTGGTCCTGGGGTGTATAAGAAAGCAGTTTGAGCAAGTCATGGGGAGCAAGGCAGTTAAGTAGTGTTTCTTAACAGTCTCTGCTTCAGGTCCTGACTCCAGGTCCTGCCTTAGCTTCCTTCAATGATGGGCTGTAATGTATAATTGTCAGCTAAAATAAATTCCTTTCTTTCCAGTTTGGTTTTGTTCATGTTGCTCTATCACAGCAACAGAAACCCTAAATAAGACAGTGATGCATCTAACTACAAAAACCAACAGATTATTTTCACTTGGATATTTAATCTCAGCCAAGAAAGCAATTGTGCAGGAAGCTCCTTCATATGGGTACTCAAAAATGATAGAAGATGTAATAATATATATTTAAAATGAGAGAAGACATAGTATATATGTGTGTGTGTGAGCCTAGGGACTGAAAAGATGGATCAGTGGTTGAGAGCTGCTCTTGCAGAAGATCCAGGTATGGTTCCTAGCACCCACATGACAGCTCACAACCATCTGTAACTCCAGTACCAGGGAATGCAACACCTTCTTCTGACCTCCATGAGCACCAGTATCACATGTGGTACACATACACACATGCAGGCGAAACATCCATCCGCATACACATAAATAAATAAAATAATTAAATAATAATAAAAAAATAATAAAATAAAATAAAATAAAATAAATAAAACTATTAAAAATGAAAGCTTAGAGAATACATGTGAACCTTAGAATTTCAAAGGAGAAGGCCTTCATTTCTACTGTCTTGATGAACACAAGGGAGTAACCCATAATCTATATCTGTTTTCTTCTTTATCTCAAACAACTAGCTCAGGTTAACCCTTCTTCAAACTTAAAGCAGCATACACATTTCCTAGGCCCAAGTCTATACATAATTTCCAGATGTGGAGGTCACCTCCAGACAAATCGCCCTAGAAAACACATCTTCCCATATTGATGCAGTTTTCAGCCAAGTTCGTGTAAATTTTCCAAGCCTGGCCAACTCCTCTGTTGCTTCACAGAATCTCAAGAGACTTTATGGATTAATAGAAAAATTATCACCGTAGGTGTGAGAAAAGATGGTTGATTTCTGAGCCAGACTGGTTCACAGGTTGCAGGCCGTTTAGNGCCCAGTGGTGGGTTCTTGGGATAGAACATGGCCTGTTCTCCTTTAAACTTTATATANTCTACTGTTAGCACTAGTGAGACCAATGTCTTCAGATCAGTGAGCTCACATACAAACATGACCTCACTCATCCATAAAGTACGTTTGGACCTCTCTCTGATGGCTGTGAGACTCTGAGTTATAAGCACTATTCATTCATGCTTGATATATTTCTGGTGACTCTCAAATTAGCTTTTAAGCCAACCATTGGGGGCTATTTTTGGTTCATTAAACCATTAATTCCAAGTTCAAAACAAAACCCTATGAGAGAATAGATCAAAAATTTGTCCTTTAAGTTATACAAAGAACCAGAAATTCCCTCCAGGAAGTTAATACTCTAATTATAAACTTTCTGGTTGAGAAAGTTTTGAAAAGCTTTGTCTCTTTTATGAAGTCAAAAGCCTTTGGTTTGGCTTCACTTTATTCTTCTCCATTCAAAACATATGGGAATACTCTCAAAACATCAGAGCAGCTGGCCCTTTCGAAATCAGGGTGAAAATGTCCTGATGCTCCTAACACTGCAGAAGAAATCCATCCTGCTGCCCAAATCTGTGCTGATTTCCAAAGGGGGTGGCGGTGGTGGGGGTGGTGTGTCTCCCTGATGAAAATTACAGCCTTGATGCCGTACTGAAAAGAGAGATCAATCATGCTTTATAACCGAGTGTAATAGTATCAGTCCTTTCTTCCAACTTAGTGCATTTAGAATATTTACAAACATCGAGGAGATTATCACATGGCCCAGATGGTCACATTATCATGACTTTTTCAGTATATATTTAAGACCGACATCCTATTAAAGGCATAGCTTTTTCTGGAAGCTAGTACATGTATTTTCTCCCAGTAATTCCAACTGAACATGGCAAGATAAGAGCACATGCTAAAAATAAAGAAAAAGCAGGTAATATATTACCATAAATACATTCAGAGCTCAGTGTCCTAAACCCTGTTTGACTTTGGGAATAAAAGTGTGATTTAACATTGTAGTCTAAGGAATCTTGGGCTAGTAACCACAGGACCACGCCAAATCACAAATGTTCTTTTAACCACTCAACTCCCCTACACAAAGCTGACGAACTTCCCCAACTACAATGTCCACAGCTCAACACTGAAGCTATAAAACAAAGTATTTAAAGATTTGGGAATAAAGAATCTATGATAAGTCCCATTCCACAATGCTAGCCAAAGAGTTAGCCAGGATAAAACAGTATATAAGTTCTATATGTCCGCCTAATTAAAATAATCCACAGGATGCCAAAAATGTTTATTACTGATCTGAAAATTTCTTTATCAAATTTACTGGTCGGGCAACCAATCATAAGCCATTTTCTTTGGCGAGTCCTGTAAGTCACCACGCAAGGAAAATAACCACTTTTCAGTTCCTGTTATGTAGCAGAGAGAATTTAATACTTCACAGATATGATGTATTTTAAAAAATATTTTTCTTCTTTTCCTCTCTCTGGGGCTCCCTGCCCTCATGGCCCTCCTTTACTTTCTTGGTTTCTGCAGTTCCTCCTTGTTGAAGAGAGCGTGTACTTCTGGCACAGTACTTGGAATAATTGAGCTACATCTGACTGAAAGTCCCCTCCCTGGGGAGGGAAGGGCTTTCATTATATTAGCTTTTTATAACCACAGAGATTCTATTCAAGCTGCCAAATAAGGGGAGCAAGCAATCACCCTACCCTACTATGATACCTTTGATTTACAATAATGACTAACATGGCAAAACATCCTTAATTGTCTAATAATGGCATTTATATCTTGGTGGTAACCAACAGCTCTCTAATTGGACTTGAGGTCCACTCAGTACTAGGGAAATCATGCCTGGTACTTGAAACCTCACAAACCACCAACTACCCATGGCTATCAACGTCATGAATCTTAGAAGAGGACCTCCTACCACAACTTTACTAGACTAACATAATCCCTAATTGCATTCTAAGTGTGTACCCTTATACTTGCATTACAGATAAATGTTGCGTTCACCCCTCTTCAAAGAAGTTTCTCTTTGCAGCAGACAGAGACCATCTTAGAAAAACCATAACTTGCCAAAAGGCAGAAAACAACTTATTGCAGGATCCCCAGCTCCTAGTGGATGCATCAACAGCACAATTCCTACAGCTGAGGCTCAAGAACATTGAGTAAGAAGGGATGGAGAGACTGTAATAGCCAGAGGAATGAGAAGTCTACTGTGGGATTATGTTTCCTAGAAATGACACAGAAGCTACACCCACCAGACCCAAATAATGGAAACACTAATAGATATCCTAACTTGGAAGGAGGGAATGTCCAGGGCCCCACCCCTAGACAAAGAACTACAAGCAACTAACAACTGCGCAAAGAGGGAGAATTAGACTTTCCCAAGGATGAGGCCCCTGTTTATCCAATACCAAATGGCCAGCTCTGAAACCATATACATACAACCAACTCTAAATGCACTCAATCGTTTGTACTTACATAGTTATATATGGGTAACAACAACAATCAAAGAAAAAGAGGCCATGAATTTGAGAGGNAGGAAATGAGAAGAANTGGAGGAAGAGGACATCAGAAGGCTTGAGGGAGGAGAGGAACAGGGACGATACTTTAATTAAAATTTAATTAAAATTTAAAATTAAAATTTAAAAATTAAAGGATGCTTCGAGCCACCCCCAGGAGAAGCAAGATATGAGAGAAGAGGTAATGCCATGAAACCATGTGGCAAAACATAGATTGAAAAGAATGGGTTGAGTTAAGTTGTAAGAGCTAGCTAGCAAGAAGCCTGAGCCATAGCCCAAGCACTTTGCAATTAATATAAGCCTCTGTGTGTTTATTTGGGACTGACAGCTGTGGGACCAGGCAGGAAAACTTCTGGCTACAGACTTCTTCTTCCAGTCACACACTTGACACCAGAGGACACAGTTCTGACCTTGGTGAGTCAGGACCTCTCTCTTTTCATTTCTCCCACATGCAGTGAGCATATTATTGTACCAGAGCTACAGCAAGAAACACCACACACTGGGCTGCTTAAACAACTGAAATATATTCCCTTACAGCTCTGAATAAGAGATGCAAGATCAAGTTATAAGCTGGTGTGACTTCTCCTGGGACTCACATGCTGGCTTGCAGATGGCCATCTCTCACTGTGTGCTCACATGGCCATTTGCTTTGGTGTCTTTCCAGTGTCCTCTTGTCTTTGCATAAGAATGNGGTAGACTGAACTAGGGCACACATGAATGGACTGACTTTAACTTAATTGCTTTACTTACAGATAGTGTCACCCTCTGAAGTTCTGGGTGTTAGGCTTCATCTAAATTTTGAGAGAGACACAATTCAGCCAATAGAAGCATCTCAGTTCCATGCACAGGACACTGTGGTGCCTTCCTTCTTTGATGGCATGTAGGTCTTCAATATGTCCCATCATCCAGAATAACTGTCTCCCCACATCCTGTTACACTTTCAAAGTGTTCTTTATTATTCTTGTTATTATTATAATGATAATTGCTGAGATTATAATTACAATATTTCTCCCTTTCCTTCCTCCAAACCCTTCCTGACAGTTTACTGCTTTTTAGAAAAGTTCTCATGTAGATCAGACTGACCTCAAACTCCTGTGTAACCCAGGATGATCTTGAAGCCTCTACCCTGCCAATTTTAGGGTATNTTGATCAAGCCTTTTTTTTTCAAAACTTCTCTAGAAACACCTACATATAAAAATAATTGTGTTTATAAAAAAATAAGCATTTAGAATTTTCATTGTTTAATTAAATATTTCNATATCCTAGCTTAATTTTTCATTGAGTTGGATATTAAATGGGACTCATCTAACTTGCTCACTATTCCAAAGTCTGAGAATAATAACAGAATGAAAGCCCTGTCTAGACTGCCAGGAAAACTGCTCAATCACTTAAAAGAATGGTCTAGGAGGGGGAAAACAGTTTCTTCTAGCACTAAGGAAGATTTACTTCCAGTTGAAGAAATGTGTAAATTTGCAAGTTTGGAAAGGACTGTGACACTGCCCTTATCCCTAGGAAAGATGAGTCCCCCACCCATAGCAACTGAGGCCAGTCTGGAGGTACCTGTCAGATAGCTCACANATAGCCCTTGAGTAGCAGGAACATGAAAACTAACATGAAATACCAAGGTTAAAACAGCACAAGCATATTGTAATATAGATAAAACAATAAATAATACTGAAACAGAACAAAAAAAAAAACACAGCACAAGTGGTAGTAGAAGTGAAAGGAGGGGGAGGGAGGGGAAGAGACAGAGTTTCAGGGCTGCTATTCTGTGCACAGCCAACATTTCTACTTAAGGAGATAAAAATCTGATATTCATGTTGTCCATATAGATAAAATGAGGGAGATGCAAGGGAAACATTTTGAAAGGGTCTCCACTCAAAAGGCCAAAAGGATTCAACAAACATGGAAAAGGGAAAGAGATGGGCTAAGGCAGGGTACAGTGAGCGACTGGCTGAAGGAGGAAAGACAGGCATCAGCCGTGCCACTCATGGAGTCGGAATTACTCTTGTGAGCTGAGAGGATGGACCTCCAGAACATCTCAGGAACAACCCATGAGTAAGTCTCCGTACAACATTTCTTCTGAGGTCTTTGGCTTGGTTATTTATTTTAAACTCTTGAATAAGGGGAAATTTTTCTTCTTGTTGTTTAGTTGTCAGTGCCTTTTAAGACAAAATTTTCCCAGCAAACTAGCCCTGAAGACAAAGGCTTGTTTTGAGACACACTGTCTATGAGATGGTTTATTTTAAGCCATGATATTATGATATTAGCAGGTTGTTACTCAGAGCCAAATTGATGAATGTGTCTGTGTCATGGCAGACACAAAGCACCAGCCTGTTTCCCTCATCTCCTTACTCTGCCCTCCTTGTGCTCAGGAAGTCTGAGCACATGGCACGTCACAAAGACCCAATGCAACGTTATTTCAGTCTCCAAACTGCTGTACTGATCCAGGCCTTTGTAGCTCAGGGACTGGAAGACGTGTCCCTGGAAAACATTCACAGATTGNTTTTTGCNATTTATCTGGAGGAGGAAGTCCTTGGCATTCGTGGTAAGGTTGACAATGAAATTTTACCATCAAAGAGTTGACAAAGTTTAGTATCTTCTGGGGAATAAGCATGTNTATATGACCTCAAACTTCATTTCTCTTTCCAAAGGCAGGCACTGTTTTCCGTGATGCTAGATTTTATTTTATTTTTTAATCAAATAAACACATACCACTCAACTGCTAGCATTGAAAATTAATAGATTTTGTTTCATCTCATTACCAGTGTAACACAAGTAATCAAAGAATGGTTTTATGAAAGAGGCAAATATTTGTAGCTAAGTATAGTATTTAATGATGTTGATGTCACTACATAATGAGGTCCCTTTAGTAGAGCTGTCCAAGTATGGATTTTAAACCATATGGCATCTAAGGACCTGAACATACTAGTTAGTATTCTTTNACCCAAGAACTACACTTTTAGAAACTGATATAATGGAATAAATATTTATTCATTTCAGTATCATTTATAATATTTATAAAAACAAAGAATTATTAAGCAAGTCAAGGTAACTGCATAGAATATCATATCCAGTTACTAATGTTTTTTGAAGACTAATAAGTGAGAAGAACTCAATGGCCTATACACTAAGCAGTGCTTTAAGTATTTACCATCTGTGGACTCACTTAGTCCTTACATCAACATCCTTAGGCAAGAACCATTATAATTTTCTCTTTTATAATTTTGTCAGTTATGACATCAGAAGCCTGTTAGAGAAAAGCTGAACTCAGATCCCCTCACAGGGTTGCTTCCTTCTGAAGAATTTAAGATAAAAATTATCTCTATGCCTTCTCATTAACTTCTGGATGTTTTCTAGTTGTCTTTAGTATCATGTAGCTTATACAAATATTAGCTCCATATTCTTTTTCATATAATATTTCTGTCCAAATCTCCCCCTTTAAAAGGATGACAGTCATGCTGGATAGAAGTCCATCTTCATTAGGATTGCCTCATCTTCACTAGTGACCTCTTCAGGAGACCCTACTACTGCTTGAGCAGGTGGCAGACTGGCATCATCTACATGGTGCTATTTTCTCAGGCGTGCAGAAAGAAGCAGTTATGGGATCATGGAGGCTTCCACCCAGATTCTATAGGAGATCATGTGATTCCAGGCAATATATAGCAGTTAGAATTCCTGCAGAACCTCTAAGCATGCTGTCCCTGAAAGGGTGATGGTGGAGCCTAAGTTGAAATGCAGACTCCGGGATGTTGGAGACCGGAGGAACTTGGGGCATGCGCCAAGAAAAGCTACAGGCAATGAATGGAGCTAGGGATGCTTATGAAGCAAACTTTGCAAAAACATTTGCATGCCTAGTTTCTAGGGTTAAACGAGGGTCATAATTTGGTAAGAACTACAAAAGCTGCAACCTTTTCTTTTGTAATTGGTTTCTTTTGTGAAGCATCTCCTTACAATGTAATAGAAGCAAGAAATCAAATATTAAAGTAAAGCAGATTCCGAAGCCTCTGTGAAAAACTGGTAATCAGGAGTTTAAAAATGATGAAATACTCAATCACATAGCCCAAATTATTATTGTATTAGTAAGGAAGGCAATTCCCTATACTCACTCTACAACAAATTACAAATAAAATGCAGCTTATAATCATCACTCCTGACTTTAATTACACCCATTCTGATTACATCTATGGCTCACATGTCCAGAATACTTCATGCATACTATACAACCATCAAAATTACAACCCCAAAAGGGTTGTACCACACGCATGTTGATGTAAGTTGCTGTAAGATACCCATGAGTATCTGAAACCATAAGACTGTGAAGCTGTGTCTTGGGGTCTCTTGTACCTTATAACCACCCTAATAGCCACTGTTCAAAAAGCTATCTTAAGTGATTTTTAATAAATAGGTCTATCCTTTTAATGTTTAAGTATCATGATTAAAGTTTTATAATGGAAAAAACATCCCCTTGAGGGCTCTATTAGACCTTGAGAAATTCTTAGACATGCCTTATTTGGGGCATTCATAGAATGTGTGCCTTGAAAAAATCTCCATAAATATTTGCTAAAGTGAATTAGTAGACACATGCCTCTTTAATTCATATTCAAATATTTATCAACCATTTCCAGGCATTAAATATCAAGAGAAACCAGAAAAATAAATCTCTTCTCAGGCAATGAACATTACAGTGGGGAGTTAGACAATAAAATGATGTACAATCACCAGGCGGTGGTGGCACATGCCTTTAATCCCAGCACTCAGGAGGCAGAGGCAGGAGGATCTCTGTGCATTCGAGGCCAGCCTGGGCTACCTAGTGAGTTCCAGGAAAGGCGCCAAAGCTACACAGAGAAACCCTGTCTTGAAAAAAAAAGAAAAAGAAAAAAAATGATGCCCAATCAAAACCAAATAAGGTAAAGAAAATGGGAAGCATTTCCTGTAGAGACTTACAGATGAAGATAACAGAACAGTCCATTTCCCAGGCAAAATCTGTTCATTATTCCTGCACAATTGTTATTAGTAACTCTTTATTCTAAGAGGTTACAAAATTTGAAAGTGTTATGGTCATTCTACTTTGATTTTTATACCCTGAAAAGCTCAGATATTTTTGTTACTCTACATCAAGGGGAACAGGTGAAATTTGTCTACAGGAGGGTAGGCTACTGCAAAACTCCACAAGTGACAATGGTTTCTTGGATTTTAGTGGTACGTGTGGAGTTGGTAGGATGTAGGCAAATAAATGCTCAAGTCAGATATGTGTGCTCAAGTTTAATCCACCACAATTTGCTCATCGGTCATATAAACCCTCAGAAAGAAAGAAAGAAAGAAAGAAAGAAAGAAAGAAAGAAAGAAAGAAAGAAAGAAAGAAAGAAAGAAAGAAAGAAAGAAAGAAAGAAAGAAAGAANGAAAGAAAGAAAGAAAGAAAGAAAGAAAGAAAGAAAGAAAGAAAGAAAGAAAGAAAGAAAGAAAGAAAGAAAGAAAGAAAGAAAGAAAGAAAGAAGAGAATCAAGTTTAGCTATGATGGTTTTGGGCAGTTCAAATATGTAATTCTATTACTCTCTGGGACAAGGAAAGGAGCAGGTTTGAGGGAGACTTAAGAGGATTTGGAGGAAAGAGTTTCAAGATCTTCATGGAACTGAGTCGAGACTAAAGTAAGTGAACTGAAGAGCAGGGAGCTACCATCCCTTCTACAGAAAAGTGACCATGAGTGGTGATGACAAGGTCTGGTGCAGTGTTACCCAAATCAAAATTCTGAAACAGAACAGCGTGACACTCTCATGAGTCCACAGGTACAAAGTTGATGAAATAAATTAAAGAAGTCCAAGATCACTTGCAGGGAAAGGCATCACTCAGAGAGGGTAGGTATCTGATATCAACGAAAGCAATCAAAATAACCTGTCACAGCTGTGTTCAGGATTCAGTCCTCNGATGACTCTAGATTCTGTCAAGTTGACAACATCATGGCACTCACGAATTTGACCAGGGGCTTGTATTTCCTCAAATGTACATTGTTTTTACTCTTTATTTTTATTTTATTTTCTAAAAACATGAGCACAGGATGAATTATAAATTATAAAACAATATGAAAGGGAGATTTCATCTTTCATTTTAAAAACAATTTATATGTGTGTGAAGGGGTGAGTAGGTAGATATGTGTGTACGTCTGTGTGTGGGTATGCATCTTAGTTAGGGTTACTATTGCTGTGATAAAACANCACGACCAAAAGCAACTCAGGGAAGAAAGGGCTTTTTTTGGCTTACACTTCCACATCATAGTCCATCACCGAAGGAAGTTGGGACAGGAACTCAAACAGGGCAGGAATCTGGAAGCAGGAGCTGATACAGAGGCCACAGAGAAGTGCTGCTTACTGGCTTGCTCCCTGTGACTTGCTCACCCTACATTTTATAGAACTCAGGACCACCAGCCCAAGGATGGTACCATCCACAATGGGTTGCCCCCCCCATCAATCACTAATTAAGAAAATGCACTATAGGCTTGCCTACAGCCCCTTCTCATGTAGCCATATTCTCAATTGAGGTTTCTTCCTTTTAGATAACTCAAGCTTGTGTCAGGTTGACCTAAACTAACCAGTAGAGTATGTGCATGTGAGTACAATTGCCTTTGGAGGCCTGGGCTCTGGATCCCCTGAGGACTGTGGTAAGAGGTTGTTGTTAACTGCTTGACTTTGGTGCTAGAAACGAAACTCAGTTCCTTGGCAAGAGAAGCACACACTCTGAACTACATAGGCATCTCTCAGAGAAGCGCACACTCTGAACTACATAGGCATCTCTCAGAGAAGCACACACTCTGAACCACATAGGCATCTCTCAGAGAAGCACACACTCTGAACTACATAGGCATCTCTCCAGTCCCCATCTGCTTTTTCCTGATGGTTTGAGAAATCTAGTCAAGGCCAGCAGATACCAATATTTTGGTTTCTGGATCCCTCTACCCTTAAAAAAAAATTGTAGGTGTCAGAAATGTTTTTGTGTAGATTAAATCTTTTGTTATTTTCTAGTACCTTAAAATTATAACTGAAAGTTTAAAAAACATTTAATGCAATTAAAATAAGCCCATTAATGGTAGCATTATCTATTTCTGTGAGAAAAAAGAGAAATAAATAAATAAAAGAAATAAATTTATTTCTGAAATAAATTCTTGTAAGGAACAGCAGTTTCCATTTTTGCATGTTTCTTTAGTGTATGTCTGAATGGAAGGTGGCTTGATTCTCATGTCTGTATCTGTATTCACTCTGGTGTGCTGTGATATTGATCAGCAAATGACCTCAGAAAGCCCCCACACACCTGTGAGACAATGGGAATGAGAAAGAAACATTATGAGGATGATTTTCACTCCGTAGGCTCCTTCATAAAAGTGTTTTCAGAAGCAGGGTTCACGGGACACCTTCTGAGAACTGTTGGCTTGGGGCTTTGGCAGTGGACTAAGTAAGCACTTGTATCAGTCACCTTCCTACTGTAGTCAACACCAGGACCAAGGCAGCTTGCAGAAGGGGGAGTTAACTTGGGTGCACAGCTCTGAGGGATTAGGATTTGTCATGGCAGAGAAGCATGAAAGGAATCAGTGGCTTGGTGACTGAAGCAGGGGGTGGAAAGCTCACATCCTGAACTGCAGTCATGAAGCAGAGAGANCAAACTAGAACAGAAGAAGTCTTCAGATTCTCAAAGCCTGCCCCCAATGACTCAGTCCACCAGCAGGGCCACACTCCCCTGCCCCCAATGACTCAGTCCACCAGCAGGGCCACACTCCCCTGTCCCCAGTGACTCCATCCACCAGCAGAGCCACACTCCCCTGCCCCCAATGACTCAGTCCACCAACAGGGCCACACTCCCCTGCTCCCAGTGACTACTTCCTCCAGCAAGACCACACTCCCAAACCTTCCCACACAGCACCAACTAGGGACACCACACTCCCAAACCTTCCCACACAGCACCAACTAGGGACCAAGAATTCAAGTGCCCAAGACAATGGGGACATCTCATTCAAACCCCCACAGCANCCCCAGTGACTCCATCCACCAGCAGAGCCACACTCCCCTGCCCCCAATGACTCCATCCACCAACAGGGCCACACTCCCCTGCTCCCAGTGACTACTTCCTCCAGCAAGACCACACTCCCAAACCTTCCCACACAGCACCAACTAGGGACCAAGAATTCAAGTGCCCAAGACAATGGGGACATCTCATTCAAACCCCCACAGCATCTAAATGAGAAAATCCCTGGAAGGAAGACAGTTAAGAAGCTNAGAACTGAACCGAGAGCAATGGAAATCCCCAACAGTGGTAGGAATTACACTAATATCTAGAAATCTTCAGGATGGATTAAAGTATACCATGGGAGGCATGAAGCATAGGGGATAGAGTCTTCCTTTTGATGTTGCAAAATCTGAACAAGGCAAATAGTCTGCTGCTTAATGNAAGTTAGGAAAACTAGTTACGAACACTTTACAGAGCATTGAATACCATTCCAAGAGAGTTCTAGAATTGAGCTATTCTCTCCTTGGTGTGATTTCAGCTCATTTATCATTAATACATAGTAATTAATTGCAATTACTTTAAAGCCAATCTGGGTGATGCTAGCTAAAACAGCTCCATTGTTTTCACACTTTGTAAACCCTCTCTTGTGGTACAATAAACCAATAAAGCAGGCATTACAATCCTTCAAGAAACAGTCAATAGTTTATGACATCTAGAAAGTGATTGACATGTCTGGTTTTTTTCTTTGCCAGCTATTAGTAGCAAAGGTCAAAAAACAACAATAAGTCAGCTGAAACTTCAAATGGGCTTATAGCTTTCTTTTGTGGACAAATGAGACCCCATGTCCTAGGAATGTGCTGATCAGAAATCAAAGTGACATCTTTGACTGAGCCACAGAGATAGAGCACTGGGAACATCAAGTCTATCCCAATGCCATATTTAGGAAGGTTTTCAAAATCAATCACATCTAAGTCCCAGGTCTAAACTTAAAAGCAATTACCCTCATTCCATCTTTGCCTTTCAAAATAAGAGCTAAAGGCAGCAGGAGAGGCAAGTGGGACAACAGAAAAGTATTCAGAAGCCCCTGCTTTTGCCAGTGAGAACATTATTTTGCAATGAGAAGAACAATTTGTCAAGCTGATGTTCACATTCCCAGAGTAATTAATTTTCATCCTCCTCATTGAGTATGAAGAATGAGAAAGCACATGAGGCAGAGCACTGTAAATGTTCTTGGATGAAAACTAAGAAGCCCTTGACAACGTTGGTATTGTTTAACAGTCACTGACCACCAGCGATGGGCAGGGTATCATCCAGAGCCACGGGTGATATGCCACAGAGCCTCAACAACCACTGNAGTAAGCAGGAACCCTTGTGCTCCATCAGTAATTCTGTCTGTCAGTCTGCATTAAGTAGCAATTTAAATGCTGGGGATTGTTTGGGAAATGCTTTATTTTGGCAGCTACTGTTCTACCATAAAGCAAACTCAGCAAACGCTTGATGGATTGCATGCCTTAGGGGATATCTTCACTGACTCATGATGCCAGTGCTCATGGGAGAGGTTAGAGCTCAGGTGACAATTTCAGATTTGCAAGCCACCCATTACCTGCACCCTCCCAGCTTGCTGCACTCACTGCAGTATTTCGAAAGGGATGAGAAAAAGGGTTAGTTCTTTTATCCAAATAGGAGGAAGGAAATAAAAGAGATGCAAAAGAAGTTCNTGGGTGACAAAATCAAAGGATATTACCAGTTACTAAATTCTTATTCTATATGCACTCCTGTGTGCGCCCAAGTGTGCCACATGATACCAGCTCCTGTCTGCTGGCAACATCAAGCATAGTGGTATAAGGGATTTCTACTTCTGATTTCAGCATACCAGACTACCAAAAGTGTCTCGAAAATGTATGATCACCTAGAACATCACATGCTGGAGCACTGTCATTTGGGAGGAAACTATATCAAAATACAAGCACAGCCCATGTACAAAATCTACCCAAGGGTAAAGGGTAATGCTATGCACTTAAGATTTTTTTCTAGAACTTCAAAGAAAGTGATCTCCAAGTGTGCTACTCTGTATGACCATGGAACCAAATGGCAGGAGTGTGGGATGTTCTTTTTATCTATACTGCCATCTCTTTTTTGAGACCTAGTGTTTTGGCCAAAAAACGACTAGATGACCACTGATGCAATCA
>LZPO01066499.1:2844-37934 GCA_001675575.1 Neotoma lepida
ATCATAGTTGATGCACTTATAAGCAAGGGGTAAAGAAAGCAGGCAAAAAGCCAAAGGTTTTCTTCTGGACTTCATTATGTCTGGGCTGCTGCTGGAAGGTGCCACCCACTCTGGGGAAAAGTCTTCCCTTTTTAATTAATCCTTCTAGGATGTCTAGAGGCATGTCACTCAGTTGATTCCAGATCCCATGAACTTGACAACNATTGTATATGAGGGTTGAGAAGAACTCAAAGAGTTTGTGTAGGTAGATTTATTTGATCCTAGAAGTGATGGGAAACTTGTGAAAATCTTTATGAGTATCCCAAGAGTGGAATTTGGTGGTGGTATAGTTTGAATCTGAAATGTCCCCTATAGGCTTCATCTTTTTAAAAATTACTTGAAAATGTATTTATTTTGTGTGCTTGTGTGTATGATGTGAGGGGTGTGTATGTGTGTGGGCACACTACCATGTGCATGTGAAGGTCAGAGGACAACTTATGGGATTGATTCTTTCCTTCTACTATTTGGGTCCTGGGAATTAAACCCTGGTCATCAAGCTCGGTGGCAGTCACCTTTACGCATCTTACCATCTCGTCAGCTCTACAAGCTCAGTATTTAAATACCTGTTCTCTAGCTGGCCATGCTGTTTTGTNNAGCCTTTAGGAGATGGAGTCTGGCTGTCAGAAGTGGGTGACTAAGGGTAAACATTTGAAGGTTATAGCTAGTGCCTAGTTCTTGATGCTAGTTCTGCTCCTGTCCACTGTGCTGTGAAGAGACTCTCCACACATTCCTGCTGTCATAAGCTCCACTATGCCTCCCTCCCACNAAGGACTGAGACCCTCTGAAACCATGAACCAAANCATACCATCCCTTCTTTGAGTTGTCTCTGTCAGGTATGATGGTATTAGCAATTAGTACAAACAATTAGTACAGGTTTGATCCCCTTGGCAACAGGATACAGACTGTTAAGAGAGAGTTGATATTTTCCCACAGCTGTGTAGCAGACACTGTTGTGTGTCTGTTGACTCTGGACACTTGTGCTCCAGATGCTAGCAGTATTTCCTCAGATGACTTACAGGCTGAGTCTCTTCAAGAAAGTGACCATGAGGAAGCTGCCTTCCTCAGACCAGGTTGTCATATAAAATATTGGTATCTTTAGCTCAACTTGGAAAGACTNTGCTGGGCTAGTCCATCTGCAGAGTGCCCCATGGATCTGACTCCTTTGCTCTGACTGGATGGGACTATATTACAACTGAATTCTTCTTNGGCTTAATTCTGCTTCTTTTGCCCTGCCATCCCTCCCTNTCTGTGGTATCTTCTCTGAGATGTTTCACAGGGTCCTGAGCCTACAGTGCCCTTGTTCCTTCTGAAAAGTTAGTGACCCGTTCTTCTCTTCTTAGGTCAGTCCCACACCTCAAGGTCTTTGTGGAGGAGGAAATGGCTTTTGGGACTTTGGTGCCTGACATTTTGTGACATTTCTGATTCTCACTGTGTAACAATTTCTTTCTATAGGTACTTTTGGAAGCTGTATGAAGGACAGCTGGGGTGACTCTTTGACACTCCTCGTTCTCTGGGGTGTAATAACATATTTAGGCTCTTCCCGTATAAAAGGGGGAGCCCTGCTTCAATGACCAATTGGACCTTTGCTCTGTGGGATTCTACTTGGAAATTTGAAATGATTTGTGTGCTCAGCAGCTGCTTTTCCTTAACCAAGCCAGAAGAATGTTCTCATTGATATTTACAAGAGCTCCTAAAACTGAGAGCTTTCTGACGAGTAATGAATACAGATGAAAAATTCAAAAGGTTGAAAAGGGTGGGGGCTTCTCTCTAACCATAGTACCTCTCTCTTCACCCCTCCTGTCTACCCAGAACAATGAGAGACTAGTTTCTTCTTACTTTCTTTATATACGTAATAAAAACAAAAAAGTANGTCTTCCATCCTTTCTGGCAAACCTATTTCTCTCAGTGGGGCCTAAGATGTGGAAGGCTGCGAATCAGATGTGTTGAATTGAACTCAGGCTGTAGATGATTTATGGATTTTCAGTGTTGACGGGTCATTAATAGATGATTAGTTCCAGAAAACTCTCCTAATTTCCCACAGGAAATGTTCATCCCCTCTGAGATGCCATGCCTTTGTATGTACACTGCTAGATACTGTTCTCTTTCTAATGGTAAACATAGTTTTTAGTTTTTTTATTATAAAGTCAGGGCACATTCATTACCAACAATAGGACTGTAGACATGCCGTGCTTATCTTTCCTGTGACTCAGAGAAACTATCCATACCTTGCTGTACATTCCTCTAGAATGTTCTCTTTGTGTACACACACACACACACACACACACACACACACATGTTCTTTTAAAAATAACATCACATAATAATTATAGATCCCAATCTATTCTATAATACACTACAAATATCCTTCTATTTCAGTAAGGAAGCATTTTAATATTTTCAGTGCTATGTCTCATGGTTTATGCTAATTAGAGTAACCATGTGGCTGTCATAAGTAGTTGAAATCTGTGCTGGATCCCCACAGTAGACATTGATTTCTTGCACTTATAGCANCAATCCTGAAGGTGACTGGGTCATAATGACAGCTTTCATCTGAGTGGGTGTTCATGGACTTGGCTGTCTGAGGCTGTGAAGTCTCCATGTGGCTTCCAAATGCTGGTGATCTATTTATCACCATCTATCCAAGACATCCAGAATGGGGGAGGAAGACACAGAAGCAAACAGGCTTGGCCTGGACTCAGTGTCCACCATGTAGACTCAGTTCTGATTGGGCAGAACTCTGGTACACGGCCATGTCTAATTGTAGAGGAAGCTAGGCAGGTGTTTCTAACTGTGCACACAGGAACAGGGAATTTGGGTCAAAGCTAGCAGCTCCTGCTATGTATTTATTTATTAATAAAACTTCTTTTGAAGGGCTGCATCCATGTTTGAATTGTTCCCTTACTACATTCACAAAACTGTTACCATTCAAAGATATTTACTGAATAAATAAATGAACCTTACCTGTGTTTTGAGACAGGTTCTCATGTAGCCTAGCTGGCCTTGAACTCATGGTCTTCNTGTATCCAGCTCCCAGGTGCTGAGGCTGCAGATGTGAGTCACCATAGCTGGTTGAACCTTATCTAGTTTTTTGGTCAGGATTAATGAAGATATAGTCCTTTTGTTAAAGGCTAAACAGAAGCCACCTTTCAGGACAGAGAAAAGTCAAATAAAAACCTGGTCTCTGAGGAGGAGAAGGGATTCTTAGGAAAAGGCAGGCTGCACAGCATAGGCTAGGAACAGAGGTGAAAGGAACACAAACTGTCTAGATGATAAGAAGGGTCCTGACCAGGTGAAGCATCTATGTCCTGATATGATTTCCCCAAAATAAGGGAGCTGACTTCTCTGTCACCTTTATGGGTCTGGATTGTAGTCCCAATGTTTCTGTGTTCTGTATCATCATGCCATGAATGTCTCCATCCATGGNCGTGTTTGGTTACTGTTGAGGATGAGGCAGCTCAGAAAGTATACTGTGGAGGGCTTTCTCTTAGAAGTAGGTAAAGCTCTGCAGCCTAGGCGATGCCACATGTTCCCAGAAACACCCAGAGATCACAGTAGAGAGGACAGTTGGCATTGCTGGTAGACAATAGGATCAAGACCTTCAATGATACAGCACATGTGTATTTTCCCACACAGTAGGTGACCCTGGATAAGCAGGTGGGACCAAGGATGCTATGACAATTCTCCATGAATCTTCTTCCTAGGAAGGATAGAAAGGTCCATATATTTTTTGTTTCCTTCTGCCAACTTCTTAAGCACGGCAACTGGTGTCAAAGCAGCTGGTCAAAAACAATGTAGAAGCCAGAACTCTCATTTCATCCTAAGCATTGATTTTCCTGTAATGTCAGAGCCAGTAAGATTGGTGCCTGGTCTCACTCTGGACCACNCGTGCCATCCACCTGAATGTGCAGACAGCCATCAAGAGAGCTGGTTCGATACTGTGCATCTGCTTTCCACAGTTCATGTTTATTCTCAGAGATGGGCTTGTCTTCCTCACCCCTGAGGCTCGGTGGCAGGTGCTGGTGTCCCTGTGGTTATTGTGGCTTAATTGTTTGTGGTAATCCTGTGGTAATCGTGGCTGGGAGCACAGTAGCTCTCTTCCACAGTTGGCCTGGTCCGAGAGTGCATTAAGGAGCTCTGGCTATCCTGAAGACCTTCAGGCTGGATTGGGCACAGCCTACAGGGAGGGATACACAGGTCATCAGAAGAAGAAGATGTGATATTTAGTATCCAAGATTCAGGGCCAGAGGTGCATTTTCCAGGACTTATGAATCTACTTTCTTGACTTTGTCAAAAGAGGGGGATCAGGCCAGGTAATTCTGCTGTTGATAGAAATTACAGTCTTCTAATATTTTANAACTTCCATGAAAATCAACTTAATGTGTTCAAGGCTCCTTTCTTTTTTTTCAGTAGATTTTAAATGCCATGGCAATTACTTTGGCTGCAGTAAAAGCTTGAAACTAGTCAGAGTATATACAGTTTCCTTTCAGTATCCCGAGTGGCATGTGTAGTTATTAAGATTTAAAGCATTTTGGCCTTCAGAACATAAAATTCTAAGAGCTTGGGTGAAGGAGTGGAGACCAAGGGACAAAGGAAAGGACNGAGAAGGAAGGGTGAGAAGGNTTTTTTGCAAATGCTTCTTAGCTGTTTGATGGCATTTTATAGTCTACTGTCCATCCAAAANCCCCTCCAGAGCTCTCTGTGGGCCACTCCATCAGTCTTCACGTTGTTCCTTCAGAGGTGACAAACAGAAATGGCAACAGANGTGAAATATGAGAGAAGCGATGCTAAAGACAGGAACCTCAGTTGACTGCTGAAAGCCGGCCAGGTAGCTTCCACGTTCCAGAGCTCCAGCCCTGTGCTTGTGCCGTGCACGTGGCCTTGCTGTGCACTGAAAAAAGAGAGGGAAACCTCACCTCTTGCTTTGTGACCCAAGGGTGTGTGTGTGTGTGTCCTATGGTAGGACACGCCAAAGAGTCACTGAGGGTAGAAAGAGGAACAAGGCTTTTGGGCCAGGACAAATGTTCACATTACTTCCATTTCCATAAGTCCTGGGTTTGTTTGCTCTGATGAAGCTACCATCACAAACGGTAATCGAAGGCATAAATACTCACTATTAAAAAGTCTGAAAAAATGCACAGGTGGGTGGGGAAAAGGAATATCCTAGATTCTTTGAGANCCTCTTCCCGTACTTACTCCCCACCCCATGAATCTCATTAGTTGGTATATAAGAGAGGAATTGTAATTTCGTCATGGTTGAATGTATTCTATTTCCTTTTGGTATTTAGAGACATCTCCCTCCCCCCCCATCCACCATCCCATAATTATGCTTTTGTGACAAGAAAGGTATAGGGATTCTCTGGGGCTTGGGAATATCTTTGCTTTATCCTGAAAGTCTTTCTATTCCCTCTGTGCAATGGCTTCTTCTTATCCTGTCTAGGATGGAAAGATACAAAATGGGCTTCTAATTTCATGGTTGAAGTGAGAAGAGATAATATCGGTGCAGTTCCTGGCAAACATTTTTTTTTTTCTAATACAAATCTAGAGTTTGTCTGTGTGGCCACAGCATGGTCAGGAAGATAAGCAGGTGTTTGTGTGCACACGGAGCTTGAATTTGGGTGTTCTTTTCTGAAACAGCCCAAGTATTTGGCAGAAGGCTCTCTGTTTGTGATGCGAGAGTGCAGGTGGTTCTTTTGAGCACTTTGTCGCTTTCCTTGAGATGTGGTGATGGCAAGTGCAGGTATATCAGCCCCAGACTGGGAACGGTGTGTCAGTCCCCCTTAATTCTGCTTATTTCAGAACGGTGGCTCCTGCCCAGACTCAGCACATTGTTCCCAAACGTTCAGAGCAAAGTAGTCTTGATGTAGCCAAGGAAGGAGAGCGTTAAGGAAAAGGAATGGGGTCCAANGTGAACATCTTTTCCCCTTTTCAGCTTTTTAGAAGATAAATGTTTCAGATTTCAATCTGTGGTTCCCAGCAGTTCTTTGGGAACACTGCAGTCGGCCCACAAAAATCGCTACTGCTGAGCCAACCATAGATAATGCGTCTCAGCAGGGATGACATAATGTGCTAAAAGAAGACTATGATGTAATGCCCATCGCAGAGATCAGAGCCAATTTCCGTTACAAAGCCTTGGAGTCTAGCAGGAGGTAATGAGCTAGCATAAATTGTGCAGCACGGATAAATTCTAGGTCTCATATTCCTATCTGCATTTTTTAAAGGCAAAAAAGAAAAGAAAATAGAATTCCTAGATCAGAAGTATCTTCTTAGCAAGTCTTTGCTCACTCACTCCCAATTCAGACAGAGTGCTGCTCCAGGCTGCCCCATCACCTTGGCCCACATGTGAATTCAGTGTCTGGGTCTAAAATCTGCAGTAAGGTGGTGATGTCATTGTTAATGCTCAGTTTGTGTCTGCAGATACCGTTTGGGAAGAGGGTGTGGCATTTGAAGGAGATTGTGCCTTTCCTGGAATGCTGGAGTAATTGGGTTGGAAATGCCCCAGAGGGACTGGGGGTAAGGAACATGGATGAAAGTCAGGATCACCTTGAAAACCTCATTGGGGCAACTTACCCTGTTTGTGGAAGTATCTGTAGACCGGAAGCTCCTAGATAACCAGTCTCCTGCTGCCTCCCTTGATTAATTATGCAGTCTGACCTCCTAGGGTGCAGCCTGCCTGGCAACAGGCAACTGGAGTCCACCTCTTGGTTGTGTTTCAATAGAAATGTTGAAAACAGCCATAATTCATCTAATTGATGAAAGTCTCAGAGAATAGGGAAAGAAGCACACCGTGATGCTCAGTGCTCCACCTCATTCCGGCTATACTTTTCTCTTGTGCCCAGTTCAGTCTTTTCTTCATTTAATTTTTAACTGCTCGGAGTGTTTACAGGAGGAGATCATTTCTGTTTTGTTTGTTTGTTTTCTTTCACAACTTCTGTGTGCTAATCTTCACCTGTGGCTTGATACCCTCTGGAGCAGTGGTTCTCAACTTTCCTCATGCTGCTATGACCCTTTTGTACAGTTTTGTCCTCATGGTGTGGTGACTCCCCCNGCCCCCCCGCCCCAACCATAAAATTATTTTTGTTGCTACTTCATAACTGTCATTTTGCTACTGTTATGAATCATAATGAAAATCTCTGTGTTTTCTGATGGTCTTAGGTGACCCCTGTGAAACGGTGGTGCTACCCTCAGAGGGGTCGTGACCCACAGGTTGAGAATCACTGCTCTGGATGGAAAGGAAATAGTTATGATTCACTGCTGCAGCTCAGTACTTCAGGGCTGGGCTGTGACAGTGCTGGCAATTGACTGGGGCTTTGCAAGTGGAACACTATCTTTAAGTAGGCATTGGATGAATACGAAATCAGCAGATGAAAATGTTTTGGTATAAGAAAATGAGAGAAATAAAACAGAAGCATGACATACATGCTGAAGAAGGATTGCTCCTGGAAACGTGTAACCTGAAATGGGCATTGTTTTCTAGACTTTTCTGTGAAGCTCCAGCGAGTGTTTTATTCTTATCTGCTGAAAGAATAGTCATCACCACATCCACGAGAGGTCAACTTCAGATTCCTCATATTATACTAATACTATCCATGGGAATAACTTCTATCTAGATTTTTCTAGTATTTGGCCACCCTAAAGTGTTCCCATTAATTGTCTCATTTATCCTTAACAGAACCTTCTGAGGTAGTTGACCATCTCCATTTTATAGAAGAGGAAAACGGAGGCCTGGGGGTTTAATCACTTGCCAGGATTGGATTGCACAGCTAAGATGTAGACCATTTGGTGCTATTTCCCATCTTACATCTCTGAAGTCACCAGATTTGAGTAGAGCTGATCCCTGTGTTTAAGGGGGCTAGTCTTCAGGACAATGAGTTCTTTGTATTAGCATAAAGCAAAGGCTTTGCATCTGTATCACTGGCCCCAGTGCTTGCAATACACCGGGTGTTCAATGAGTGCTTTCTACAAACCATGTTGAGGGAAGAGAAGGAAAAGGGAAGCACACAGCAAGTCCTGAGGAAGTAAATATGAGACAGTTCAGTGGCTTCTGGTTTATCAGGGAAGACACTGGAGGAAGATGGCGGGCGGTATGTCTGTTAGGAGCTAGGGAGAGGGCTCTTATGGTTTGTCCTCCTATTCTTACGATTGTTGTTGAATCCTGGGCCGAGAGCACTTAAGCATGTGGGCTACTGCTGAGCTATACCCTACGCCCCGGCCCCATATTCTTTAGCATCTGTCCAGGTAGATAAGATATCTCTAGAGATCAAAGTAGCAGAAGACTGCTAGGCACAGGTGGGATTATTTATTAATATGGGACCCTTCACAGATAAGCTTTTCTGAATTCAATAATTCCAATTTCAAAAGGAATCTCTAATATAAAAATGAATGAGAGCAGGTGCATATATACGACACATAGAGAGACCATGTAGGACAGAAAAATCGATTTGGATAGTTTGAACCAATTGTTTCCTTTCTGGTCAACAGCAAAGTGCATTATATTTACATATCAGCAACGAGCCTCTGAGACCATGCTGCTTTTTTTTTTTTAAAGTCTGAAATATCTGTAATGTCTGGTATCTTTCCTTATTATGGTTCTTTTCTATATTTTGAAAATATACAGAAGAAATGATAAAATTAAGACATTTCATCAGATGTGGCAGCTCATGCTGATAAGCCTTGCACTTGAGAGGCAGAGGCAGGCGTCCAGCAAGTCTGAGGTCATCTGGGCTAGAGAGCAAGTCTCTGATTAGCCAGTGCTGCATAGTGAGACTTTATCTAAACAAGCAAACCAACAAACAAACAAAGCCAGCTAGGACCCAAGCAAGGAAAAAGTGTGTGTGTATTAGTGAATAAAATATTCGTAATCTACAATAAACAAAACACATCTTAACCAATCAACAATACTGAGCAACAGCAAGGCCATCTCAATGGCCTTTGAGTCAGACTCAAAGACTCACACTTCCAGGTGTTACTGGATGTGGTAGATTTCATGTCCCCCAGATGTACCCCAGGACTTGCTGTTTCAGTTTCCATACCCAATGACTCCTGACCTTTGAGCATCCCAAGTGCCCCTCAAGTCAATCAGTTTCCCATCCACATGCTAGTCTGCATCTCTTGCTTGAATCATAAAAAGCTGACTACTTCTGGTGTCTCTCATCCCTAGTTTCTCTTTCTTTGGCACTCAACTAACGTGTCCAACATGGATACTCACCATTCGGAGAGTTCAGACAGTCTCTCAGCCCTCTCTTCTTATAGTCNGCTCCGGCTTCCACATGCTTCCAGCCCTTTCTCCCTTCACTCGNCTCTCCTGTGTGTTAGACAAAACAGGTCCATTTAGTACTTGCCAAGCAAATCTGTTATTCTTTGCCCTCGTGTCATTTTGGTTTTCAAGGAAGTTCGTTCCTTGATCTTTCTCATCCCTACTATTTGTGTGTCATTCTCCTCACTTTCTGACTCATGGTGGTGAATGTGATTGATTGGTGACACTTGAGAAGGTAGCCTTCGAGTCTCCGCTCATTGAGGTTTTCTGGTTTTGCTGGATTCTTACATACATTGAAGAAATCTAAGTCTGTCCTCAAGGTGCAGCTCACAATGCCATGTCTGTAATAACAGGTTCTTAGACCCTCCCTCCAACTGTGCTNTACTGTATCTTCTTTTGACACCCACAGTGATGCTCAGATTGACTTACTCTAAAAGCCCCCATCTGAGCCCTCCTTGTGTTGCAGCTGCGGGTGTGCAAGATCACATTCCTGGAGTTTGCAACCAGCAGGAGTATTTTTGTCTTATTGAACTCTAAGTTTCNAGTGACAAAACTATGTCTCGTTCATATTCATGCACCATACAGTGTGCAGCNGAGTTCTTAGCATACGGCAGATGTTCAGCCAAGATGATGGCTGAATAAATGGGATGAGCANTTTAAAACCCACACTCATGATACCAACCATTGAAGCATCTACTGCCACAGAGCTGGGACGAGAGGCTCACAAAGGCACACTTATCTCTGCATCACCTTGTCCTTGGAATATGGTGCCCAAGGACATCTGTGAGAGGAGCTGATAATATTGGACTGTTTTGTTGTTGGGGGGGGGCAAAGAGTTCAAACACTTGGAAAGAACAGAATGATCAGCGTTTCTCACTAATTGACTTTCCTCTTTTCATGTAAATCGCCCCCCCTGTCTTTTTCTCATGTCTATTGTCTTAGTATTAGTATTATGCTGTTCTCCCCTCTTTCTGACTCATGGTGAGAAATCTGAGTGATTGGTGAGGAAGATGATTGATTGNTGACATTTGGGGAAATAGCATTGAAATGTTGAAATGTTTCTGATTTTGCTGAATTATTATGTATATTAAGGAAATCCGAGTCTTGTTTTCTCATTGTATAAAATGAAAGGACAGTAGTGGTCTCTCCTGAGTTCCCTTACAGCATTAGAATTTCTCTAGAAAGAGAGAGCACCAAAGGCTTTCACCCCCTTACTCTGGGTGAGGAGTCCTGGAGCAGAAACCCATTCATGGTGAGTCTGCAGGGAGTGGTGGAAAGGATCTGAACCGAATGGTACAGAACAAAGCAGACTGAAGAAAGTGGGGTAATGAAACCCNCTGTACAACATAACAAGGCAGAGGAGAGAGTGGCTAGACCAAGGTGAAATAGACGGACAGGGAAGGTGGTGTTTCTCTGGAGTTAATGTAGACACNGGCAGATCCAAATCTCAGACGAAAGAAGACTCTTATTGTCCATGCCCAAGCAGCTGACCAGTCAGTGTGCTTTCATCCCTAACGAGCTCTGATGTGGGTCTACCTTATGACATGTTTACTATTTTTCCTCTGACAGAAGATGGCAACCTCAGCCTATTCAGGTTGACTGGATGCCGGCTACTTCCTGCGTGAACCAAAATAACTATGAGCCAAGCAAAAAGATCAGGTGGGTTCTAATGGCCCAGTAGAAATGCTCATAGTAGGATGGGTGTCATGGAGAAGATGGAGTTACTACTGATGGGTCCCAAAGTCTCTTCCCCATGCTGAGCAAACAGAACGGGGAAAAAAGACCTCTCAGGAAATATATGTGAAACATGAATTATACCTGTGACCACCATCCTTTTAGGAATAAACTCACCACCCAACTTCAAAATGACCAGGGCCCATGTCTGCCACTGACCACAGACTTGTCACCAGTACTCTGTGCTTTACTGAATCAAAAGCTTCCGACATGTCTAAAATTAGTTCAGTCAAACATATCATTACAGAACTGGGGAAGAGTGTGGAGGGCCTTTCTTTGCCCATGTGTCCCAGGTNCAGTNAGTTATGGGGCTCATGAATGCCCTAAACCAGTCCTTTTAGGTGCTTGAAATAAATGACCCTAAGACTGATTTTTTTTTATTGCCTGAAGATGCATATTTTTAGAAAGTTTGGAAGCATTCTGTTCATCTATTTCAAATCATTTGAATATAAAAATGTAGCATTTTCACACTCTGGGATATTTAAGTACTCTATTCCTTCCCCGCCCCCAAGTCTCTAATACTTTTTTAAACCTTTCAAATTAGTTTGTTTAAAGGCCAATTTTTTTTCCCTCACAGTTTTTGAGGTAGAAATGGAACTTTACCAGCTTTTAGAGGGAAAATCATGGTAGTTTGTTGTAGAGGTTAAAAACATATGGGCATACTATTCCGAGCTCTGTATTTCTGGTAGAGATTTAAATACCCAGGAAGAAAAGTGGCAAGGACAGATCCATGTTCTTACTCTCTTTCACACATACCTTTAATGGTAAACCAAAGAAGAAAATGTATTCTCCTCATCTTGCCTATTCAAGGACACACTTCCTTTCCCCTCGTCTCCAAACCCGGGATAGAAAAGGAACGGGACCATTTCTGACCTCTTGCTTGACACAAACCAGGTGGTTTCAATTTCTTTACTTTCCAGCCCAATTATTTTGAAATCCATTTCTCTTCTCACTAAGTCAGCATGCCCGAATATATGTTTCCTAGAACACCAGGCCTGTAGGATATTAATAGATGTGACTTAGGTAAAGAGTTTTGCATTAAGTAGATTTCTTTACGGCTGGCCTTCTCAGATAGCCTAGTGTGTGATGTGATTCCATTTCCCTGGGTGGACTTCCTTTTTCTTTGTCTTCCCATCTTCCCTCTCACCTTTCATGCTTTCCTCTCTCCTCTCCTTCCTTCCTCCACACTTTATCTATTTTTCTATGCTGCTGTTTGCTATACCGATTAGCTAGAGGNCTGACGTCTTCAAGGACAGAGTCTGGTGTGTAAACCGCTGGAAGGTCTTTGAAATTTCAAAATCCCATGTCTTTCTCAGTGCACTCAGCACCTTTCTGAACAATGCTTGCTTGGTTTGAATGCTGATATGTTCTAGCTCTCCTTCCTCAGTAGCTCTGGGAAGTTACTTGTCTTCTCCAAGCCTCGATTCTTTCACATACAAAATGAGAAGGCTGGGCTGGGTGGTCTTGAGGACATGTGGAGGTTGTTTGTTGTTTTTGCTCTTTTTCTTTTGGGGGCCCACCANCCAGCTCCCAAATAAGTCACACATGGAGGCTTATACTTATAAATGCCCGGCCTTAGCTTGGCTTGTTTCTTGCCAGCTTTCCTTAACTTAAATTATCCTGTCTACTTTTTGCTTCTGGAATTTTCTCATTCTCTTACTTCTGTAAACTTACTTTTACTCTTATTCTGTGGCTGGCTGTGTAGCTGGGTGGATGGCCCCTGATGTCTTCTCTGATTCCTCCTTCTTTTCTCCCAGATTTTTCCTTCTGTATATTTTCTCTGCCCACCTATCCTATCTCCTGCCTTGCTATTGGCCATTCAACTCTTTATTAGACCATCAGGGATTTTAGACAGGCACAGTAACACAGCTTCACAGAGTTAAACAAATGCAACTTAAACAAAAGTAACACACCGTAAAATAATATTCTACAACACTTGGAGCACCCTATTCACAGGCACTCTAAGGCTCAGGAGGACAAGTGCTATGGTGAGATGATCCATATTTTCCCTCTGGAGAATTTGAACTGCCTGACTCAGGCTAATCATGCTGGAGACAGCAGAGACAAGTTTGGCAACATTGAGCTGGCTTACCCTTGTGGTCACAGCAGCAAGAACTCATTAGAAAATGCTTTCTATTATAGTCCAGTTCCTGTGTGCCTTCTTGCACTTGACTTGTCTGAGGCCATTTTCTCCCTCTCCCTCATTCATTAGAGTTTGTTATTTATCTTAAAACTTTATCTCAATTGATTTTGTTCAGGATTTTTACCACCACTATCTTATCTCTTTTTCTAAAATGTGAGCTCAGAAATTCTTCCCAGTGTGGGCTACCTAATGCTTTCTTTCCCATCTATGAGGAAGTTTGTTTGCATATTAGAACATGAAGCAAGAACAGCTGGGTGGTTTTCATCATCTTTGGAGGGTGCATTTAGATGATCCAACTTAAAATACATGCTGTGTGTAACATCCACGGGTGAGACTAGCTCAAAGAGGGATATTAGACACCTTCCCCAAACACCTGAAGGTATTGATGCTTTTGGATTGGCTGCAGCTGCCTTGGGTGATGCAGTATAATGTAGAGGTTAGGCTATTTAGGGAACTAAAGGAAACTTGAAAATGTAAGAGTTCATAGGCATGTAGGATAAGTTATCTCTATACCCTTTTACCCAAGGAGATTTTGGTTTTCTGCCACTTTAGGAATAATGCCAGGCTGAAGGAGAAATTTAGAGACAGAGAAGAGGTAGCTTTTAACTTTGTCCCTAAGGAGTTCAGATCTTCCACAGTCATTGGACAATGAGGCTGATCCAATGATGATCAACACCATCTTACTTAGGTGAGAATATCTGAAGAGACACAAAGAAACAATACCACAGGGACTAGAATGAAGAGAATACCATTGTTCATCCCAGGACTGCAGTGCATGGCTAGTTGTCCTGGCTGTGGTGTCCCATCAAGGATCTGAGATGATGCTTCGGTTCAGCATTTGCCCCCAGCATGTTTAGAAGAAATAGTGGGAAACAAATGCTCAAGTGTTTGTGCTGCTGTCAGTGATGACAAATGCACTTTACACTTCTTCTGAGTTCCTGGAANCTGCATTACGACTTGGCTGNATAGAAAATGATCCCTCTCTTGTTTTAGATTAAATGGATTTTAAAAAATGATGGGTGATACATTTTCAAGAGATGAGAATTGGGGGAAATCTTGATATCAAATTCTGGAACCATTTCAGTGACATTTTACAGCTCTTCTGTTGGTTTGAGATATGGTGTGTATATGTGTGTGTGTATGTGTGTATGTGTGTGTGTATGTGTGTGTGTGTGCATATGTGTGTGTGTATGTGTGTGTATGTGTGTGTGTATGTGTGTATGTGTGTGTGTATGTGTGTGTGTGTGTGTCTGTGATTCTAGAAGTGCAAGTCAGAGCCTCATGGAATTCTACTATGGAGTGGCGTCTCTAGCCTGGTTGTTGTTTTAAATATCACGAATTGCAAACTTCTTGAGGATGGTCCGTAGGTAATAGCTCTCACCTACAGAGAGACCGTGAATGGAAATGGTAGCTACTAGAAAGGACACTTGTAGGAGTTCATTTAGTTTGAATTCCCAATTTAATTAAAATTTATGAGTCTTGTTTGTTTTAAGAACAGTGGAAATGAAAATAATATTTTGATAAGGTGACAGTACATCTTTATGTATTAATAATACTCTCAACAACCACATATGGTAGATATTATTGACACCCCTGTTTTAGTGATGATAGATTAACTGACTAAATGCCACTCCTGGAGGCTGAGTAAAGATCCAAGTCCAAGTCTTTCCTTAATGTTCCTCACATGATCCNATGCCTATCTGTGTGCTATTTTCACTTTATGGCTAGTTTTGGTCTAAAAATGAACCAAAACCANAAAACAAGAAACTTCAAGGGTTCAAGAAGAAAGGTGTATCTAACAACTTTTGTAGTGCATCACATCTTTGTGTCCTACTTTTCATTTTGATTGCTGTTGAACTCAGCTACGCTATCTCTTTTCAGCTTCACGGTTTCCTAACTTTGCAGTGTGGGATACCTGCTAAAGCCCACTAGGTCATTACTATACCCATGTCAATCTGTATGTGAGAGCTATTATCTACGGACTGTCCTCAAGCCATGGAGTGGAATCTGGCAATAAATGCTCCCTTCATGTTTGCCCCTTTAAAAATATATCTGCAGTGTTGCTTGTATTGTTTTTTCTTTTTGTCCTCCATTTCNTCCCTTTTAGCTCTCAACTATTTCTTGATGTATTTCTGTAAATAAATGGCCCATGTGTGAGTTTCATCTCAGTCTCTGTTTTCTGGAGGGAAATCAAAGCTAAGATGAAAGATTGTGAGAACACCAGCTTCAGGGCCACTCNGTGCGCTATAGTGGGCATTTGTTGTTCCTGGCACTCACTGTTCATGGCTTTTCTTATTGTAGCCACCGTGGTCTGATTTCATCCTTTCTTGACTCAGCCTATGTGACTGTGGTGCTCAGCTGATTCCATCCTTGACTTTCCATGATTCAGGACACAGTCTAGCCTTAGGGTCAACATGTGACTCAGTCAGAGTCTCTGATACGTTCACCAGGAGTAGATCCCTTGCTCTTGTGTCCTGAGTCTGTCCGTAACAGGCTGAGAAGTCCATAGTGCTCATCGTCATGCTTTCACGTAGGACTTAAGGCTAGGAAGGAAGAGCTAATTAAAGGGGGGAAAAAACCCACCCTGCCCAGACTATCGTCCTGTCAGTATACTGGCCCTGGCTGGGCGGTTGTGGTAACTGTTTCCAGAATCAGAGCCTACATAAAGAGAACTAATGAGGGGAAAGACAAGTCCTAATCATATTATTTGGGTCCCNAATCCATCTATATGCTGAACCAGATCTGTCCCCCATTTTAGCTTGTATAAGCTGAGAATTGTTGTTCTGTAATCTGTTTACTCACAAGAAAAATGTCTCAGCCGTGCTTTCAATCTGCAGGATGTCAAAGTTGACCTGGACTAGCAGACGTCAAGATGCATCTCTTTCCCATCATGCAAGTACCTTCCTAACAAGATTAAGGAAAGCTACCACGGGGAGATAGCTTTCTTCCCCCCTCCCTGCCATCTATCTATCCAATCAGACTGAAATGTTCTGGGTGAAATAATTTGTGGCTCTGTTTCAATCTTCCCTCCTAGAGGAGCTGATGCTTCTTAATATCTTTGCTAATGAGATCATGGAAGCTGTGGCTAATGTGGAATCATTTCTGGCTTGATGAAAGGGGTGGGAGCTGTGCAGTGATGGCTGTGGTGTGACTCACCTCTGGAACCCTCTCACCGTATCTCACTTTCTAGAATTGCTATGTTAGATGAATACTCTGCATCAGGCTGTGAGATGAATCTATACTAAGACAATATATTCTCAAGCATGAATGGTGGTGACTCGGACAGTTCAGGTCCTTTCATCCTTTACACCTTAGATGTCCTCTCATACTTATTTTCATTTTGTTATCAAAATGTTAGCTTTCTTTCGGAAGCTAAACCAGCGTNTTTTGCAAAGNGGCCTCTTCTGGGGAAAAGAGAGCTCAGACTTAGATGGGCTTCAGCATCCATTACAGGATAAGAGCTCACCATTCCCAACTTGGCTCCTGCTCCCACATGCCAGTGCATTGCTAATTTACCTGAGACTGCGATACAGTCAAGGGCTCCCAGGCAACGGACTGAGGACTTCATCCAGTCTTGAGATGGACTGAGCTATTGAACATCTTCAAGGGCACTCCCTCAATCCCTAGAGCTTGTTTGGTTTTCAAATCGCCTCAAATTCTACATCAAAGCATCCTTGCCTCTTTAAAAGATCAGTAATCTGTAAGCTCGTCTCCATCTGTTTATTTTCAAAGCCTATTCTTCATAGGCAGATACATTTTGTGGTTCTTTGAGGCGAGAGCTTGAGAAGGGGCNCTCAAAGTCACTCTAGGACAGATGGGAGGGCCTGGGGCAGGCTTGCAGATGGATATCCTGACAGGAAAGGAGAGGGCAGGCAGAAAAGGGTCCGTTTATCTTTGCAAACTTCTTNAAGAAGTCCTTTCCCATGGGACCAACTAGCATCCATCCAATCACGTTCTCACTGCTGCCTCCATGTCTGAAGGACACTTGCTGTGAGAAATGCCTCTTTATGCCTGACGTCATAGGTTCCATCATTTTTGCCAGGTGCCTGTGGATCCATCATCAGGTCTAAGTGTATTTGTATGTGCCTTTGTGGTGTTGGTAATTTATGCTTCTAGGCAAAGAGGCATGATGTGGTGAGATGTGTAGCTCTTAGAGTAAAGCTAGAGATATAACAGGACAACTTGCCCATTGCTTATTTCAGTCATCTACTATTTGGCCAAGAGAATGGGTTCTTGCTGAGAAAGAAGGCCAACAGGAGGAGTGGGAGGTCACTTCTACTTTACTGGTAGACTGTCTCCATGTTTCCTCTGGGCTCCACTGTGGTCTCCTTTTCTTCTTGCTGTGACTGAAACATCCCAAAGAGCAATTGAAAGGAGAAATGGTTTATTTGGGTTCACAGTTTCAGAGCATCCAGTCCATGATTGCCTGAACCCATGTGCTTGGGCAGAACCTCAAGAGGGCAAGAGTGGTGGGAGCATGGGGGAAAACTGTTGGCCTTGCAAACAGGAAGCAGAGAATAAGATAGGATGTATGTATGTGAGTGGGGGGGGGACTGTGCAACCATGCTGCAGATGCCCTACTTCCTCCATCTAAGCCCTACCTTTTGAAATTTCCACAGTATCCCCAGATAATGTCTGTAGCTGGGGACCAAGCATTGAACACATGAGCCCATAGGGGACATTTCATATGGAAACCACAACCAATTCTGTCAGGCACATGGGTAATAGCCTCATGCAAAAGTTTATTTTTATATGGTTATCTTTAGGGCTCCATGTAGGACCTATTAAGATTANTTNCTCACGTCCCTTGTAAATAGAATTACACAACCATTACAAGAACAGTCCTTACCAGCACCATCTGTCATTCCTTAAGAAGTTGGTTCATAAATCAAAAGTCTGGTGATGGTTTTGGCATTCCTAGACAGCTTGTTGTCCAGGCAGGAGCTTCAGTAGCTCACCCTCCGTGATCTTGGTCCTTTTGAAAAGACTTGAGTGCTAAGGAGAACTTTCCATGTTTAAGGCATGTTCCTCAACATTGTGAAGTGACATAAAGAGGGACAATGGAGAGCCTTTGACTTCAACACNTTGTGACCAGGAATCCAGGTCACAAACAGATTAACTTCAACAATGAAAAAAGGGTCTTATAAGAATGCAAAGACCACAGTCCCAGAGATGGGCCACAGCANTGTGCTGTTTACTCAATATAACTAACCTTTTCTAGNAAAACAAATGTGTCTATTAGTTTCCTACACACCCTTGGCATTCAGTGTCACTCAAAGACAAATCTCCACTTCGTGTCCATTGGTGTGGGATTCATGATTTATTTCGCAGCCAAAACATAGAAACAGAGCTGTTCTTATTATTTTATTTGCCCAAACTACAAGTTGATGGAACTAGATTAGATGTTTGTATTTCCCAGGGAAAGTTTCACTGAGTCACCNAGCCACATTGAGCAGCACACTGCTGTGTGTCTTAAGAAGTCAGGAAGCAACATGTGGCGACAAAACAAAATAAAATAAAATCTTGAGTCAGACAAGACCAGACTTATGTCTAAGACCTGTCTCTAGCAACTGTGTGAACTTGGCTAATTTATTTAATCTCCGTCGTGTGCTCTACTCACTGGGAGAGAAGGGATGATAAGTCTCTTTTAGGGACTTTAAGAGGGAAAATGACTTAATATACATATTCCTAAACATGTGCAGTCACTAGGCACCTCATAAATGGTGCTGCACATGCAAAGTGCCTCTTATTAGGTCATTTGTAAATGCTTATGTGGAGTGATGAGGCACTGAGACATAGGCAAGGAAGGTTACTCTGGCACTGTCTTGACAACAGATTGCGCAATTTTGAGGGCCAGATAAACAACAATAAGGGTCTAGGATGATATTGAGCTCAATAAAATTGTTTTAAAATCTAGATCCATTTTTATTAAGTGACAGTTCACAAGGCAAATTATATATATATGTATATACATATATACTTTTTATTAATGAGCTCTATCATATCAGATAGAAACTAAAATATAATATAATTAATATTATTTATTTTATTTGACTAAAACCCATGGTGTGATCACAGAAAAACTAGTCTGTGTCATCACAGGTGGATCATTTTTAAAAAAATTAGAAAAAAAAAGTTTAAATGACTGATTGTCAGGGTCAGAGAAATTTGAATAACACAGATGACCTTGTACATGTGGTTTTTATGCTGCTTACATAATAGATTGTCTTTCCAAAATTTCTATATTGGAAAGACTGGCCCTGCTAGCCTGGCTAGTAGAGTTGGCCCTGGTGGTGTGAGTGTGGGTGACCTGGATCACCCAGTTTTTTTTTTTAACTTTATTGATTCTTCCTGGATTTCACATTACACACTCTGATCCCACTTGTCTCCCCGTCCCCTCGTATCCACCATCTGCCCTTGCAACCTCCCCCCAAACACAAAACCAAATTTAAAAGAGAAACTAAAACCCAAACAAAACAAAGACCCAAAAACAAAACAAACAAACAAAAGGAGAAGGAAAGGAGGAGGAGGAGGAGGAGGAGGAGGACTGTCTCTTATACACATCTAGATGTGTATAAGAGACAGCCGATAATGGGCTCTCACTGGGGCTCCTCTTGGATAGCCTCTTGTCCTGTGTTGTGGACAGTTTTGGATCTGTAGGTTCGTCTCCTTCACTGCTCCAACAGTTCATAGATGGGGTGGATGTTGGGGTGGGCCAACTCATAGCCCTGGTTCTGGGCCTCCGTGGTAGCTGGGTTGGACCTGTCTCTTATACACATCTAGATGTGTATAAGAGACAGGTTGTGGACAGTTTTGGATCTGTAGGTTCGTCTCCTTCACTGCTCCAACAGTTCATAGATGGGGTGGATGTTGGGGTGGGCCAACTCATAGCCCTGGTTCTGGGCCTCCGTGGTAGCTGGGTTGGTCACCCCACCAGCTTTCCCTCATTGCCACTGCCTGGGCCAACTCTCCAGTACTGCCTCAGCTAGCTCACTCAATGCAGCCTACAGCAAGGAGNGGGGCCAGTTCTCCTGCTCTCAGGTCCTCAGACCTGGATTACCCACACTCACACCACCAGGGCTAGCTCTACTGTTTTGCCCAGGTTGCTGTATGCGGCATACATGGGGTGAGGGGTCAGTTCTCCTGCACCCTGAGCAACAGTCAGCTCTAGTGTGAATCGTGTTTAGAGAAGCCGTCTAAAGAGATCATTTGGTAAAATGAACTCATAGGGCTGAGCCCTAANCTAATGATTGGTGTATTTAGAAGGAGAGGAAATGAGACATTTTGGTTTCCTCAAGCACTTTGGGGAAACCAGATGAGGACACAGGGGTCAACATTCGTATGAAATCACAGATGAGAGGTCCCCAAAGAGACCAGCCCTGATCTCTCAGAATCAATGCTCCAAAATCAAGAGAGTACTTTCTGTTCCTTAAGTCACCAGTTTTGTTAATAGTTGTTCTAGGAAAGTGAAACAAATACTATGNCAATGTCTCAAAGATTTGGTCTTCTAGCTGGGGGCCAGGGCCATTCCATTTAGATGAAACCTCCATTTTTTTCTTAGAGGAAAAAGATCGGACTGGAACTTGCTGTTTCTCCTTGAGCTACTTACCTTTGTCCGTGCGGCACCACATTCAGAAGGTGCTATTAAATCTAGATGGGAGGGAAATAAGAATCTGCTGGGGGATATAACTGAAGTAATTTAAATGTGTGAAAAATCAGCTTGACTGACTGGGGGAATGGGAGTTTTCCATTAATACAAAGTTTGAAGGCCTTAGTATCAGAAGGATGACAAACAAANGCACAGAAATGTGATGGAAATCTCCAGGTAGGTAGGAAGAGCTGACGTTGAGTCTCAAGTTTGACAGTCAGGAGTGGTGTATGTGCTGGTTANCATTTTGATACAACTTGATACAAGCTAGCATCATCTGGGAAGAGAAAAACTCAATTTAGAAAATGCCTGCATCGCATTGGCCTATAGGCAAGTCTGTGGGGATATTTTCTTGATTAATGAGGGATGTAGGAGAGAGCCCAGCCCACTGTAGGCTGTGCCAACCCTGGGCACATAGTGATGAGTTACCTTACAAAGAAATATCTTCATTGNTTAAAAGTTAACTGAAGAGGTAGGGTCTTGGGCTATACAAATAAAAAGTGAGCTAACGGAGCCATGGAGAATAAGCCAGTAAGCCATGTGCCTCTATGGTTCCTGCTTCAGTTCCTGCCTCCAGAGTCCTGTCTTGAGCTCTNGCCCTGGCTGCCCTCAATAATGGGCTGTGAGATGGAAGTGAAAACCCAGCAAACCCTCCCTTTCCCAGATAGTATTGGTTATAGTGTTTTATCCTAGCAATGGAAAAGAAACTAGGGTGAAACTAGGTCAAGTGACTTTGTGGTCTCTTAGTCTGTCCTCATTTTGAAGAGGAGATGCTTCATTTTGTTGTTAGAAGGATTAAGTGAGTTAATGGTGGCTTAGTGTATAAATGTACAGTTAATATTGTTATTATTAATGTTGAAGCACTAAACCGTGCTGCAAAAACTATGGAATAACTCACACTCACCGGGTGATGGTTTACACAGAGATCACCAAACGCTGAGGTTTTGATGTGATATTCTTTTTTAGTTATGACATTGGCTGATGTGGAGNCCTTTGTGGGTCCTATAGTTTCAAGTTTCATAGTGATGAATTACCTTACAATGAAATATCCCCATTGCTTAAAAGTTAACTAAAGAGGTATGGATTAAAAAGTTAATAAAAGAGGTATGAACCCTGTCTCGAAAAAAACCAACCAAACAAACAAACAGAAAAAAAGAGGTATGGATATTGTTTTAGGCTAGAGTGGGCTGTGGTTAGTTGTAATACTTGTTATTGATCCTTTGGAACTCTGGGTAGTTTTCTAGGTACCTGGATATGCATGACAGAGGAAATAGGATATGGTTAGTGACTTATTTTTAGACCTTAGTTTAGTCGCTGTCTGTTGTCATAATCCCAGAGCTTCCTTGGTTACCATCGCTTNACTAACTCATTCACATTTGTGGTAAGCCAGTTAGTTGATCATTGAGGCTGAGCAGAATAAAACATGCAAGTCAAATGGCTGAGAAATAGACTTCCTTCACAAACTTTGAAGGGGCACTGACTCAGACATAGGCTCATCCAGTATTACTTAAGAGCCCTTAAAATAGGAATGTTCTTTCTCTGTGAAGCAATGGGGATGGAAATTTTGGGTCTAGAAGTTCCTCGTGGTCATTCGCAATGTCTAGGTAGNCCACTGTACTTGGTTGGAGGAGGGTGGGCTCTCTCAGTCATCATATACATGCTTTCTACCACCTGCTATAGCTGAACTCCAAGAAAAGATCATACCATAGATCCTGGAGGAGGAAAAGAGAAGAATGCAGGGCCTGCAGGCAACAAAGCTCATGTAACCACAGAAGAATTTACTTTAGTAGGGGTAAGCGTCTTCTCTATAGCTTCAGAGTAGCATACCACACTTTCCCTTAGTCCATGAAATCTTTCCTGAGGTAGGTCCTATCTGGCTTGCTTCATTACATTCTTTAGAAAGTTATTGAAGGTTCTAACAGAGTATAAAATCATGCTTGACAATTTGTTGTCGCATTTNCCTTCTCAGAGTGGATGGGCTAATAAGAACTCCTTTGATAGAAAGATTCATGGAGACTTGGGGACAATTTCCAACTGATGATGATAAGAAGATATGTTCTTCCTGGGAGTGCTGACCAGTGGTCTATATAAGTTTGAAAGAAAATAACCCAAAACACATCCATAGAACCTGGAAAGTAGTAATGTCAGAAGGGGGCTGGAGTGATAGTGGATTACCTCTGAGGAGCAGACTGCAATGAGAGATGGCGGTATGAAAGGCCAGACNTATTTTGGGACATATCCTGAATCACAGAGTAATGGGGACTGGAGGTGACAGCTGGCCTGTCTGTTCCTTAGTGAGAAAGCACCTGGACTGCCACCCTGATTTTGGAAAGTTAGGTTGAGAGGGGCAGAGAACCTTAGGGGATTTGAAGAAGGAGAAGTTGGAAGTGAGAAGGACTCAGGATGGGGTCAGAGGTAGGAGTAAAAGAATTCAATATGGATCGCTCATGTGGAGGATAGCAATAGCCTACCAGTTTCTGACACCCTAAAAGGCAGGAATTTTTATTTATTATCATTTGGTGTGTGTGTGGGGGGGGATATTTGGCTTACGCTTTCACATCACTGTTCATCGTTGAAAGAAGTCAGGACAGGAACTCAAACAGGGAAGGAATCTGGAGACAAGAGCTGATGCAGAGGCCACGGAGGGGTGCTGTTTATTGGCTTGCTCCTCATGGCTGGCTCAGCTTGCTTTCTTAGAACCCAGGACCATCAGGCTGGTGGTGGCCCCACATACAATGGATTGGACCCTCCCCCGTTGCTCATTAATTAAGAAAATGCCTTACAGGCTTACCTACAGCCTGATCTTATGGAGGCATTTTATTAATTAAGGTGCCCTCCTCTCAGTTGACTTTAGCTTGTGTCAAGTTGACACTAAACTATTCAGCACAGTGAACTCTGGCAAGAATTATATATATCAGGGTTGGTATAACCAGAAAAGCAGAGTTGGAAGATGAAAGGATGGATACTGTGAGAAAACGTTCTTGCTTTCTATATATGTTTACACAATAGGACCACCACACTCCTGAGGACATCAGTGTGTGTGTGTGTGTGTGTGTGTGTGTGTGTATGCCAATACTTAAGATATTTGAAAGAAAATTTTCTGTACTATAGTATTATGAGCTTTCTGAACAAGACACCATTACAGTCCAAGGTGATCTAATCGAAAGAGCCCCAAGAATAGGGCCTGTGTGAATATTTTATANTTTCTTGTTTGATCAAAGTGAATTATGTCTGTGGTCACCACCTAACCTCCAACTTTGGCAATCCATATCTATATGTAGCCTAAATCCTGGCTTCTAGAAATCAAGGGCTTAACAAATGAACTAAAAATGTTCCTCTAAAATGCTGACTTCTTTTTTTTTATTGGAAATAGATTTTTTTCATACAATATATTCTTATTACAATTTCCCCTCCCCAACTCCTCCAAAATCCTCCTCAGTTCTCCACCCACCCAAATCCACACCCTTTCTTTCTCATTTTCATTAGAATACAGACAGGCATCTAAAATAATAAGAATAAAAATAAGATAAAGACAAACAAACCAGAATAGAAAAAATGACAAATAGAAAAAAAAAAAAAGAGCCGAGGTAAAAGCATAAGAAACATGCAGATGCTGAGACACACGCATTGGCACACACAGAAAACCCAAAGAAGCAAAAGCAGAAACCATAATACATAAGCAAAAGATCTGTAAGGTTAAACAAATGTGTAGACAAAGCATTGTGAGACAAAAAAATCCTCCAAAAATACCATTGAGTTCGTTTTGTGTTGGCCATCTACTGCTGAACANGGGGCCTGCCCCTAAGTGTGGTTTGTATACCCAGTGAAAGCCGTTGGAGGAAACAAATTTTTACTTTGTGAGTGGTTATATTTAAAGAGATGTTGATCTGATTTTTGTAGTCTATTCTATAATGAGGACGTATACATTTCTAAGGCTGAGAAGTAGAGGCTTTTGTTAGCATCTAGGCATCTGTATTGGCCTGCCCTTATGGTCCTGACAGGGTATACCTCAGCTGCAGCCTCTAAGAGCACCCCCTGTGTGCATTTGCTACATTTCTTTATAAAAGGNGGGCCTTGTACTCCTTCCATCTCTTTCTCTTTCTCTTCCTTTGCTCTCCTCCTCAGGGACTGGTCTTTGCCCATTCTCTCCCCTCACCTCAGTAAACCTCCCATGTGGACCCTGTTGTACGACGTGATTCCNTTCTCCTGCCACTTTTAAAGTACAACAGCTCTGTCCTTGCGTGGGAAGCACTGCCTTTCCACAGTGGAGACCTGGAGGCTGAGAGGATGCAGGGGCAAGGACCATNCTCTAAGGAGGAGCTCATCGCTGACTCTGATAAGTGACTCCTAGGAGATAGATACTGTTGTAGGTCACCAGAGACCTGATGGAGTGACTGGAAATCCGTGGGAGAAAGAACGTGACCAGACAGCACAGATTTTGATTTGGACTGAAACAAGCCTTTTTTGTCAGTTCTAGCTGCAGAGCAAAGGTTCTCTGTAAGGTTGGAGGGCATCTGGAAAAGGCCTTTGGGTTTGAACCCTCACAAGCCTTCTCAGACAGCAGAGGCTGTGAGAGGCCAGACAGTTCTGCTGTCTATTTTTATTTATCTGCAAGTCCTATGTCTCAGGTGACTGGAAGACCTATGCAGGCTGACAGGTTTCCTTGCTTAGATGAGTTGGCTCACAGTGGTCTGTGCCACCGCTATTACTAGCAAACCCCGTATTCAAGAGCTTTTCTGTCAGTGATCCAGTCCCAAGGCAAAGCTTAGCAGGAAAGCTCAAGTTGGACTAAGGGTAGAAGACGACAAAACAATGAGGAAGGGTGGTCAGAGAGGCACCAGGGGGAGAAAGGGCAGGAAGGTTGTGAGGGAAAGGAATCTTAGGTTAACTCTGACACTTTCTTGTTTTCGTTTTTCTAGTGACTGGTTTAGGGACCATGTAACACAGAAATGAAAGTGCTCAGCCGGACCCATGACTACGTGGAATGATTCTGATTTACAGATAGGTGGGGGTAGGGAATTCAAGAGATGATCTGCTCCTCTCACTCCCCTTTGCTTAAGCAAATATAAAAATAGTCCCTTTAAAATGAAGTGCTATATCTTTTTACAGAGCTTTTCAAGTGCATTGCATATTTGGGGAGAAAGTTTAGNTAATGGTGGTGATTTCTATGACTTGCTTGCTTGTCCGACTGTGCTAGAGACTGCTGTGCTCCCAATTGTTTTTAGAAATAAGACTTNTATTATTAGAATTCTGGGGAAACAGAGTTTATGATGAACTGCCAGGTAAGTATGAAAGTCCTTAGGTTTTGACCTTTGATGTTGGGATTCTTTCTAAAATGTCTACATTTGTTTTTTTGTCCATGCAGAGTCCCTGGCATGATCTAANCTTGCTTTGGTGATTTAGCATCTTGGAGTCCCTCAGTTATACAGATACTGGGGTATAACNTAATGAGAACGAGGTAAATTGAAATGCTCCTGAGCTTTATTTGAGAAGGCTCCTTTGTCTAGTGATATTTAAGTCTTGAATAAGAGCACAGTTTCTGCTTCAGTTCAAGTACCTGCAGCCCTCAACACCAAATGTTGTACTTCTACTAGGTGGAAAAGGAACTCTGCTCCCATGTTCTTCTTCCTAAGAGAATTGCAGAGCACTGGAAATGACCAGTGGCGGAAGAGCTGTGTCTACAAACAACATAAAAATCTTTAAAGGACTGTTTTACTGGTCCTTAAAGGATTGTTCTCTTGGAGCATGGTGGGAGACTCCTCATTTTCAGTCCTGAGGTCACATGACATGCAGGAAACCCGGACAGGCCCACATAACACACAATAGACTCCTAGGTCCTTTCCAACATAGGCAGTTACTGAGGTGCAAATGTATTCATGTGTGTGGGACAGAGGAGTCATGCTGCAGTCTGTCTTGGTGCTCTCTTTGGGTTTAAGGAAAAGTNCTAGGCTGAAAAACATAAATAGTCCATTGAAAGAGAGTTTGTAAAAACCTCTTCAGTCTCACCCTTTCCATCATAGTTGCCAGATTGATGGCCATGTGAATCATGCANGGGGGAGAGGGACATGGTAGCAGGTCGGATTCCTACTTGCCATGGCTGTCTTTGCTTGTTATGACAACCAGGAGAGAACCTACTGCATTGAAACTCTGCACAACTGCTCTCAGCTGCAGGACTTCCCACGTTTATGAAGTAAGCGTCCAAATAAATTAGAGCTAGGTCAAGGACAGGGGGTTTTAGCTAAGGGAGCCCTGTGGTGCCTGGCTTGTCATGAATGATGTATAGAATGAGGTAATGCAACCAAAATTAAGTGAGAGCTGCAGAGTCACTTTTCACACAGCTGGAATTGAAGCTTTTTGATGACCGAGTGATTTTTAAAAATGTCCTGGAGCATCAGAAGGCCTGGGTTCTGGAATCGCATTACTTCACAGCCTGATGTCACAGGTCGAATTAGCTTTCAGGGAAGGAGGGCCCTCTCCAAAGGGGAGGCTGCCTCAGAGGCTTTGATATTGTAGGTGTGGAAATGCCTCTCCTTTAATGTTTCTTTCTTCAGCATTTGTGATCTTAGCCTTCCAACCTAGAGACTCAGTGTAATTGCTGCTGGGAACTCAGGGGGTGGGAAAGAGAGGCTAAGAAATGAAAACCTGAAATGAACTGGTTGTCCAGAGGGAGAGCTGATGGACTGAAGCAGAGTTTACGGAAGGCAGCCCTCAAAGACCACTGACAAACAGGACTGTGCCTGCTTTCAGAGTCCTTTACTTCGGGCTGCATTTATTATTTTTCTTTCTCTCATTTTTATTCATTTTTAAGAATTTCTTACAACGTATTTGGATTATATTCATCCTTCTCCTCAGCTTCCCTCAGATCAACCTCTTCCCTATCCACCCAACTTTGTGTCCTCTTTTTTCTTTAAATCCATTGAGTCCGATTTGTGTTCCCCATAGTAGCCTTGCAGTGGAGCATGGTCATTCTACCAAGAACTCCACTGTTAAAGAAAGTTGACCATCCTTCTACTAGTAGCTATCTGTTACCAACAGCTTCTTAACTAGGCATGAGAATTTGTGCCCACTTCCATTCTCCATGCTAGCTTAAACTTGCTCGGGTCTTGTGCCCTGACTATTGTGAGTTTGTATATGTGATGTCCATATGAACATCTTGTGTCTAGAAAACAGTTTCATTTTAGCCATTCATCACCTTTGGCTCTTAAAAATCTTTCTGTCCCCTCTTCTGCAATGACCCCCGAGTATTGGGAGGGGATTCTGTTATCTAGATGTCCCACTTAGGACTGAGAATTCTGCAGTCTTATTCTCTGCACCTTGGATGAAGTTGTAAACAGTCATTCTAAGTGAGGTAACTCAGACCCAGAAAGAAAAATGTTNCGTGTTTTCTCCCATTTGAGGATGTTAACTTGAAGCTTCAGATATATACATTTCATTTGGAAGTATCATAGAGGTCAGGATATTAGTGAGGAGGCATGGGGGAAGTTCAGGGAGGGGAGATAGAACTCAGTGGTATGAAGGGTTAAGGGAGAATAATGGAACAGGAAGGGTTAAATTGGGGTTGAGGATGGCAAGACAGAGTAGAGGAGGGAATACAGAGAAGAAGGGATGGCATTGAAGACATTTTAAAAAAGTCAGATGGAAACCAACTATTATAGAAGCTTCCTAAATTATACATATATACAGAAAGAATTGAAATGGGGACTCATTAGCAGGTTGCTCTCAGTGTCCTGGTTATGAAGTCATGGCTCCTAAGTCGTTCTGTTAGAAACAGTTTNGTTGACAACACCCCTCAGTGTTTAGTGGAACAGGGATATTGGGTTGGTCTTGAGGGGCTGATGATTAGAGCCACCTGAAAGAGAACTTGGAGATCATTGTATTTTTGTTCAAATATTTTATCAAAAAGTTAATCAAACTTGTGATTATGAAAATGCAGGCATTGAAGCAAATGAAAGCACTTGAAAGTCTTGTCTGCCCTGGCTTCTCCCTTCATACCTCCCTTCTTTACACTCTCACAGCTCATGTTGACTAAAAGCTGCTTCCCATCCAAGCTCTTTGTGTGACAAGTGAGGACACTGCAGTCCACAGGGAAACCTGGATCTACTCAAGGTCACATTGCCGGCCTGGTAGAAGCGTGCCTGCCTCCCCACANCTGTAGTGTCTGTCTACCATAGCCTTCAAGCAGTCTCTTGTGTTTCTTAGAATTGAGTCATCATGAACAGACCATATTGATTTTTTTCTGTTTCCTTCATTTATTCATTCATTGTCCACATTCTTTATGTTAAAAAAAGACACATTTGGGTGTTTCCATATCAAGTCACACAATCCTCATNATGTTGAGTTACAACTTTTCATTCTGCTGAGCTCCAGGTGAGGATCACAGTTAATTCTTATGTACCATTATGACAGAGGAGGGAAGAAGGATGTAGACTAACATCATATGAGGAAGGTGGAGGGACATGGGAAGGAGGGAAACTATGAGACCAGCTACCTTGCCTGCTGGGTCCCAGGCTGCTCTCTTTGAAACCTCACATACGTAGAGAAGAACTTGGTTTGTTAAGCTGTACTTTTAAAATGCCAATATTTTCCCTCCAGGTAAAACCCATTGATCACTTCCACCACAGAGTGAATATTAACAACATTTCTCAGGCGATTTCAACATGGCAGATGAGATGCTAAGTGCTCATACACATTAGCCTATGTAACCCACAGAATAATGGTAGGAGGGAAGTACAGAGACTACAGTATCTCATTTATAAAAAGGTAAATGGAAGTTGGTAGAGGTTAAGTATTTCACTTCAAGGCACACAGCTGAGAAATGGCAGCGCCAAGGTCGAGTCTATGTGGTTAGCAGCCATCTTANGATGGACAGTTAGTCCCATGCCTCCTCTAGCAAGTCACAGGATAGGTGTTTTATTGAGTATATGGAAAAAGGAATAGTTACCTGCAGAATTGATCTGTCTCCCTGTTTACAGCCTAGCTTATGATTATGGTATAAATTTTGATTAGAGATGCCCAGGTATAAGTAAAACATAAAAGTAAAAGAGTCATCAAAATATAACCAACTGGCAAAGCAAAATTTGCACTTAACATGTAAGATTTGCTTTCAAATACAAGGGTGAGTATATAATTTTGGTGGGAGCTATATGTTGTCAACTTCATTTCTGATTGCCTCATAGCTATAGTTCTTCAAATTAGTTTTAAGGGACTATTAAGGACATTTTAGTATTAAAAAGTTGATTACTGGTTGTGCATTCTAAAGAATGGTAAGATAGGCATTTGAAATAATTAGATAACCTTACAAAATCTCTTTCTGAAATTGGTCCTGGCCTCTCATTACATACATTCATTTTGANGAAATGAACATCCAACTGTCTTAAACAAGGGTGGATATTGGGTCATACAACAGGCAATTCAGGAGAATGATCTTTATGTTAGATTTAATGAGTCAAAACCATGTCATTAAAGGGTCATCTTTCTTCATTTTTCTGGAACCTTAGCTTCGTTCTCAAGTTGACTTCCTCATGTTCAAAACGTTGCTGCCAGCAGCATTTGGGCTAGCTTCCATATTTGCGTATAGGAAGGCAAAGAAGAATAGTTTTCTACTACTCTCTACCAAGAACCAAGAAGAACATTCCCAGAAGCGCCTCTTCCTTTCTTCCTGGACAGAATGAAGGGTCACATGACTACATCTTTGCTAATCTCTCAAAAAAGAGTTGAATTTGCCTTTTGTAAGCCTGACCCATCTTTTTAACTAATGTGTTCAGATAGGTGCCATTGCTTCTCAGTAAGAAAGAAATGGAATGTANGTTACAGAAGCAACCACAATGCCCAGCGTGGAGTATGCCTGTACCAGATGGATGCCATGATTCACCAACACACTCCAGAGATGTGTATTAAATATCTACCATCTGTTCAGAACCAAGGGTCTAAAGAAAAGTTATANACAATCTCTCTTCTTATTAGGTGGCAAAACCCAACAAATTGTGGTTCATGTTCCTTCTATCCCTATTTGTGTAAGTACTTAAAACATAAAACCTTGTTATAGTCAGAGAGAGGACTAGACTTAGCAACTGAACTCAGGTTGATAGTTCCATAACAGAAAAATGAGCCAAATTTAGTTGGTCATTTAGATTGAACCAATTATTTCATTAAATAAAATTTTTTAACAAAAAAAATCACTTTTTTTTTTTACATAGAGCAACATCCCTTTACCATATAATAGGTGATTTAATCAACCTTGACCTCTTGAGAACAGATTTTGTTTCCCATCATCTGCAAGATATCAGTTTGACAGTTTAGTAACTTTAGGCCTACAGATTTATATCTCTTATTCTTGGAGGGAAAGGCTCAGAAATTCTTATCTGTGGAGCTTAGAGTGTCCTATATTGGCAAAATAATTTTTATTTGGAAGTATCACGTATATACTAATGGACTTCCCTTGAAAGCAATTGAGGTACCNGAAGCTGGGAACAAGTTATGAATTATCTTATTCTGTNATTTGGCAAGATCTGAAATGGGTCAATAAACAATTTTAATTCTCTCCCTTTTCTAACAGCCCAGCTGACTNCACCTGCCTCTTTATTAGCAGAAGAAGAGTGAGCACTTAGCAACACAAAATTGAATATTTTTCTGCTTTGGCACCAGTGTACCCATGGAGAGTGCTGGAGCCATGGAAGATTTAATGCTTCCAGAGAGCCAAAGGTTATTTGCTTCTGCTCCAGCAACAGGGCCACCTAAGAGCTCCAGGGGCTTAGGAGAGGCAGGACGTGTGTGCAGCCCTCCTCCCATCTCTTGCTGAGGCTCTTTTTGTTGGTTTATTTATTTGTTGAGGAAGTGATAGCAGAGTCTAGAGCTGTGGTCTTTTTAAGTTTGTTCTGGGTGATTCCCTTACTGATCATTTGTAGTACTGGTGTTTATAAAGAAACAATAATGTATGGTTTTACCTTTGGTNTCATTTAATTACTAGTTTATAAATCTCACTAAATATTCTAGTTTATTAATTATAGCAAACATTTCATGCTATAGAGAGAGGTGGGAAGAGAAAAGGTGAGGAGGACACTGACCTGAAAATTACTCTTTCTTTTTAAAATATTTTTAAAGAATTTTTTTATTCATTCCATGTACCAACCACAGTTACTCCCTCATCCCTCCTCCTGCTCCCCCTCTATCCTTCCCTCCCCTGCCCACTCTTCCATCCCCTCCTCTGAAAAGGTAAGGCCTCCCATGGGGAGTGAACAAAGCCAGGCACATTCAACCGAGGCAGGTCCAAGCTGCTGCCCCTGCATCAAGGCTGTGCAAGGCATCCCACCATAGGCAATGGGTTCCAAAAAGCCAGTTCATGCACCAGGGATAGATCCTATTCCCTCTGTCAGGGGCCCCTCAAACAGACCAAGCTACAATAATGTCTCACCCATGCAGAGGGTGCAGTCCAGTCCCATGCAGACTCCACAGTGGTCAGTCCGAAGTTCATGAGTTCCCACTAGCTTAGTTTGGTAGTAGACCCAATGATACCACTCTTGGGCATATACTCAAGGAATGCTCAATAATACCACATGGACACTTGCTCAACTATGTTCATAGCAGCATTATTCATAATAGCCAGAACCTGGAAACAACCTAGATGTTCCTCAACCAAAGAACGGATAAAGAAAATGTGGTACATATACACAATGGAGTACTACTCAGCAGTAAAAAGCAATGACATCATGAAATTTGCAGGCAAATGGATGGAACTAGAAAATATCATCCTGAGTGGGGTAACCCAGACTCAGAAAGACAAACATGGTATGTACTCACTCATAAGTGGATACTAGATGTAAAGTAAAGGATAATCAGACTACAATCCACAGCTTCAGAGAGCTAGGTAACAAGGAGGACCCTAAGAGGGACACATGGAATGCCCTGGGAAGGGGAAATAGATGAGATCTCCTGAGTAAACTGTGGGTGAAGGGGGGCAATGGAGGGTAGGGGATGGCGGGTGGGAGCNTGGGGGAATGGGATGGTCGAGCTGGAACAGGGACGGAGTGGGAGAGCAATGAGGGAGATATCTTGATAGAGGGAGACATCATGGGAATAGAGAGAAACCTGGTGCAAGGAAAGTTCCCAGGAATCCACAGGGATGACCCCAGCTTAGATTACTAGCAGTGGTGGAGGGGGTGCCTGAGCTGGCTTACNCTGGTGATCAGATTGGTGAATGCCCTATCGTCATAGAACCTTCATCTAGAAACTGACGGAAACAGAGGCAGAGAGCCACGGGCAAGCATCAGGTCGAGCTCTGGAAGTCCAGTCGAAGAGAGGGAAGAGGGATTCTATGAGCAAGGGGCATCAAGACCATGATGGGGAAAGTGACCTGAAAATTATTTCGCTGCACCAAAATGGCAGCATGGGACTTTGACTTGCCACAGCTCTAAATTTTTATGACTTTTTATATTTCATCTTTTTTTTAAACTCTAAGTGGTATTAATGACCCTTTTTCTTGTGAAGATTAGACACTAATTCCCTCACTCTCCACATGGCCCCACTTGTATTTTATCACACCAACCCATGTCTTTAAGTACGGTTTATCACATTATCTCAATGTCTTTAAGTACAGTTTATCACATTATCCCAATGTCTTTAATATGGTATTCTCCATGTCAGCAACTTACATTTATACCGTTTGAGGTTCACTTTTCAGCACCTCATAAATACCCCTAGACTAGGGAAATAGACAGGAAGAGTCAAAGGGAAATAGGGAGGAAAGGGGAGGTGTGAATATGGTCAAAGTACATGATACACGAAAACATCATTACAAAGCTCAATACTTCGAACAATGAATATATCAATGAATATATACCGATAGACATACTCCAGAGAATGAGGATAATGGCCAGTTGGGAGAACAAAACATGAGGCTTTGTGGCTGAGGCCACTTCCAACATGATTGCCTGACAGATTTGTTTTTAAACATGAAGAGCTATGTGTTTTAGTCAACTGTAAATAGGTTTTCTGTTTTTTTTTTTCAACAGTAAATGGAGTGCCACTCACCATTTGTTTAGATTAGAACCATAGGAATAAGCTAATGTGTGTGGTTCTGTAACTCCTCTCATTTAATTAGCCCTGGAATGCAGTGGTCTTTCCTACAGCCCAGACAGAGAAAACGCTAGCCTCATCCTAGGGCATCACCAATTCCAATCTTTAAATAGTTTCTGTCTTGTCTCCCACCTTTGCCCCTTGATAACCCATTCTCTACCTTGCAGTCAGAATTTTCTTTTAAAAATTAGAAAATGAATTTTGCCAATGCCCATCATAAAATTGTCCAGGATTTTCAAATACCCTGACTAAAATCCAGACTCCTAGCTGTGATCTTCTAAGTGTTGGTTGATTTAGCTTCTGTTGATGTCTCTGTGTTCTTTACCTGTATACTGTGTANACAAGTGCTATACACAGACCAATTACTATTGTTTTTCTCCACACCTTGAAAGTTTCTTCTGTGGTCCTTGATGTCTTTTTAGCACAAATATNACCACCCTTAGAGATACTCTGATCATTCTTCCCAAAGTACTAGAACGGTTACCACAGATTGAGTAGGTTAAGATCCATTCAGTTCCTATGCCAACAATGCAGGACAACAGCGCCCCATCCCCTGCCATGTTTCTCAGAGTTTGTGGAGTCTGGATCCTAGAAATGGTTTAGTTTCCACCAACACAATGCAAGGCATCCGTTTTATGGTTCAAAGGGTCTCCATTTGGATGGGACTGAGCATTCTTGTNCTGGCACAGGTTATGGCAGANGTGGTGNGAGTCTAGAACAATGGTTCTCAATCTTCCTAATGCTGTGACCCTTTAATACAGTTCCTCACATTGTGGTGACNCCCGACCATAAAATCATTTTCATTGCTACTTCGTAACTGTAATTTTGCTACTGTTATGAATGATAATGTAAATATCTGTGTTTTCTGATGGCCTTAGGCCGCCCCTGTGAAAAGGTCATTCAACCCCTTAAGGGGTAGTGACCTATGGTTGAGAACCTCTGGGTTAGAGGAAGCAATCAGTAGCAGCTGTGACTAGGGCCTGTAGCAGGAAGAGGCAGGTGCCTGATTCAGTAGCTTTTGCCACANCAGTAAGAGCTACTGCAATTTCCTTGGGGGGGATCTGTGGTCAGCAGGAGCATAGCACCTTCCCAATATATGAGCTTCCTGTAAGAATGTGCGTAGACTGGGGAGTGTTCTCAAGAGATCAGCCTAGGGTCTGCTCCACCAGTCCATTAAAAGATTTATTGTCTTTCCACTTCCT
>LZPO01066499.1:63623-75904 GCA_001675575.1 Neotoma lepida
TCATCCTAGCTCCTCCCCACCTTTCTACCAACCAACTTCATAGTTTCTCTCTTAAAACACCAAGAAAGATAACAGCAACAAAATGAAAATCAAAACAAACAAACAAATTCAAAAGAAAATATGACAAAAACATACCAAAGCTCAACAAAACAGATCTATAAAAAGACCATGGAATCCTTTTGTGTTGGCCAACTACTGAGCATGGGGCCTGTCCTGGAGTGTGGTTGATATATGTGGTAACACTCATTCTAACAGGTCTGCCCTAAAAGGGATGTGTGTTTGTTGACTTTTAAATCAAATCTCTACCCTCAAGGCTCAGGGATTTATGTGGAAGAGGAGGTAGAAAGACTCNTTTGACAGCTGGTGACTCCAAGGACGTAGCCTCTTCCAGACACAGCAAGACTGATACAAATATGAACTCACAGAGACAGTGGCGGCATGCACAAGAGCTGCACTTACCCTTTCCGTTTCTAGACTTTCATTCTGGACTGGGGTCCCTTAGCTCTTCTTACAATCTCTCCTGGTTTCCTTGAAGACTCCTTCAAAGGCAGTCTCACAAATAATAGCATATGCATTTATCACCAAAGTAGTTACTGGCACCCTCCAAAGAGAAGATGAACGTAATTACCTATGTCCCAAATGGTCAGAGATATGGTTTCTCACAGCCAGCCTGCCCATTTGTCAAGAGCTTTGCCTAACCCCTAGGGGCTCTTCTTGTAAACTGTGATGATGAGTGGCTAGGACTATTTCCACCACTCCTCATTACCACTCATTTACCACGTAGTAGTAATTCTCATAAATTGTACCAGCTCTGTAGATGTCAAGCCCAGTTTGATTTGATTATGCTTTGAGGAAAGTCGTATGTGATTAGCTAAGTGTTAGTGGAATTGTTCTCTGCAAGGTGGGCGATGGAAAGAGAATTTTAATCATCACTCTATCTAGATACTTTTATAAATGAAATGTACACATAAGCATTAACATGTTTCTCTAATTCAAATTACATCAGTGTGAGTAAACAGAGCATGAGTAGGCAGGAGAATAATGCCCTTCATTTGCGGGGAAGGTAAATAGTATTACTCACAACTCAAAGGCAAATATTTTTAGGGGAGGGATGGAATTAGGGTGAAGAGCAGGGAGTGTCTGGGAGTTGCAGTTCCTGCCTGGGCCAGCTGAGGGCAGTTACTCTGGGAGAGCTATCGTTGGTTTATATTCTAGTGGTCTTTTTGAGGAATTAGGAAGAAAGCTAGTTGTAGCACTCAGAGGACCTAGTTAGGGGGAAGGTGGACAGAAAGTATTCAGATTGCTTACTTATTGTTTCTCAGAGTGGTCCTGGGCTACCTGAATTATCTGTTAGAAATGAAGGGTCTAGTGCTCCACTGTCGGTCCACTGAGTCTGGAATGCCTCAGGTGATTCCTTTACTATCAAGTCTGAAAACTACCAGTCTTCGGGCTTCTATTCAAGTGGAAGGGAAGATTAAATGCCAGGATTTATGGGGTGGGTATAGTGTTACATAGGCTCTGCCATAGGATCCAGGAAATAGGAATGCAAGAAGATCAGACAAATGAAGAGGTCTTTCAGGACTCTCTTCATTTCCTAGTTGGAAGTACAAAATGGAAGTAGGAAGCAACTTTGTTAGGCCTGAGGTGAGAAAGGCNGTGGACAGCCATCCTTCCCATCATGAAGGCCCAAAAGCACCATGTGTGCTGAGAGTTGCTGGAGCCTAACTTCTGTTCCGTGATAACCATATGCCTTCCTTCAGCTGGCCATGGGAAGAAGATTAAACTTACAATTTCAGTTTTCCTTTACACCTTTCTAAGTCACAAGATAGTCTGTTGTCAACCCAACAACCAAGTTTCAAGGCACTCGAGCAATGTCCAGGGTGCTGTCAACAAACTTGCTTGATGGGATTGATCTAGATGTAACCTCTCCAGTAGACTTCTTAGTTCACAGTGATAAGAGTATTTCAAGTAATGAGGTGAGTGTGAACAAATGGTGCATGTTGAGAGAAAAATCAGGCAGCTAGGACTTAAAAGTGTGTGCACACGTGTGATGGAATGCCATGCAGGACTTCAGAGGGCAATCTACTGAGCATTTTGTGAGCTTTGAATTTATCCTCAGAGTAGTGGGGAGCCATGGGAGTGTCTTAAACTGCAGGATAAATAGGATCTGATTTGTGTTGGGCCTGAGAAGTTCTATGGCTGGCATGGTTATTGGGTCACATTAATAAGAGAAGCAGAATTGAGCCAAGTTGTTTGCTTAGTTGTTTTTCTGAGACAAGACGTGCACATTTGGTGGAATTTGATGCTGAGTAAGCCCCTATGTCACATGCCAGACCTGGTTTCCATCATTCCACCTTGTCCCCACTGCTCACTTTTCTGATGTTTGTTAGGAAAACAGACATGATTCTTCTAGCTCTAAGTAGGAGATGAGAAATAAAGTTCTGGGAGTGCACTCATCTTATGGAATTTTTTCCATATGTTCTTCAAAAATCCAAAATCAATAATCATGAAAGAAGTACAAACATTAATGCTTAAGAATTTGCCAGGGAATTTGCTCCTTTTTTCTTCAAAAAGAAGCCCAGGACAAATGAGTCAGAAACCAGTACAATTGTTGAGCAACAGGGACTAGTGGGAGTCAAGACCAAGGGGAAGAGAGTGTGACTTTTCTAAGTATAACCTTTTATTTAGTTTTGAGTTTTACACATTGATAATGGTTTATACCACCAAAACACAAAAACACCAAGCAAAAAAACAACAACAAACAAACAAACAAACAAAAAAATCTCAACAAAGTTTAAATTGGCAAGGATAGGAACAAAATGAAGGCTGAACCCAAACAAAACAAAAAACAGAAGAACTATGACAGATTAAAAGAAACCCTACACATTATAAAAAAAATCACAAAGTATAGGCTCAAGTGCTAATATTTAAAGAAAAAAATTAAACTATAAAGAAATCTCGACTTTAATTTAGTTGGTTGTTGGTAGTGTATATTATAGGACTAAACAGATGAGCTACAGCCATGGGGGTAGTTTGGACCTAGGTTCCCACTATGGGAGAAGAGGGATACCAATATGCACTGGGTGGTAACCATTGTTTTTATTTAAAATTTTAAATTATTTATGTCAGCAGGCGAAGTAATGGAGTTCATTAAGGCAATTTCATACATGTATATCATTACACCTTTTCTAACTCATCCCCTCCTGTCTTGCTCTGCCCACATCTCCCCATATCCTCCCACCTCCTAATTGGTTCCTTTCTTTCCCCCCATACACCGTGACTTCTGCTTTCATGTCGCATGTGTTCACTCTCACCCCCCTACCCTAGGCGGTTCTTGTCTGAATTAGTTATCACTATGGGATTATAGAACACAACAGTGCCTTTCTATTTCTAATCCCCACTTATTAGTTATTCAGTAAAGATGACTTTTCCACTTTCCTTCCTACTTTCATTTTTTTAAATATCAGATTATATCCTCCTCCATTTTAAAAATAATCCTTTCTTTCACTTGTGTTTTGGGTACTCAAATTATTTCAGTTTTATGGTGCAAATCCTTCCAGTGGGTTCTACCTCCTCTTGGTATTTCACACCATCCTAAGAAATGAAGTTTTGAAAAAAATGAGTTTATATCAAAAACTNCTAACACAAAGTTAGCAACAGCACAGAACAAAAAGTAAATTAAAACGTTCAAAGTAAAGTGACATGTCAGTTAAATGTAGCAGGTGATCTTTGATTGGATCCCAGGGATGCATGAGAATGTATATATGGAAACACAGAAACGCATACAAATACACAGATAACACACATTCTACATGAAATGATGGAAACAATAACGGGAAAACTGGGGAAAGGGCTCTGTGTTAAAAAACAGTATTTTTTTTTATTGCACATCACTCTTTTATTATACGGTTCTGGAAAGATTTAGTAGTTATGCCCAAAACGAGTTCTGAACCCACATGATAGGGTGAAGCAGCTGGAACATGATTCAGACAGTGATCTGGACATGATTCTGGACATGATCAAGGGGCACTTCACCTCTACAAGACAAGGCAGAGGAATCCTAAAACACAGCAAGAGGCACTCACTCCTGCCCCTTAAGGACAAGGAATTTATCCCATTTGATATGAGGAATGGCTTATTTTCTGGTGACCACATGGGACTATTTCANTCACNACTAGAAACCTCAGAGGGGCTTTGTGTGCTGATAAATATNTATGTACCCTTTTTTTTTNTAAAAGTAAATGTAACACANAGACTTGACAGGATTGACCCCAACCTTCTGGGGCCAGCAGCTCCTTTAGAGGCAGAGATGAAGGTAGTATCTTTTAAATCACCATGCAAGTTACTTTCACCTTCCACTGGAATGACTACAGCCCCCAGTTACCTAACTGGGGAAGGGTGCAGGACAGGCTCCAGGGACAAAATTGGGCTGCAGCTTCTCATTGGTCATACTACAACATGGTTCCTCCCTGACCTCTTCCTTAAGCAGACCCTTAGTAAACAAAGGACTAAGAAAAACTGTAATTACTACCCCTCAACTCCCCTGGTAGGAGGAGCTGTCCCTGGATGTGGACCAAGAACCTGCACCCCAGGTGTTATTCTGACTAGATTCTATGAAGGCAGTGGGTGCAGGGGATAAAATACTAAAATGAAAATGGGAGCCATGGGTCCCCATCTGCAGCTACAACTTTAACTTAAGATCCTAAAGATGTAGTCAGTGTGACAGATGTTGGNGAAGGGTGCAGGAGGCATAAACAGGCAGGGAGGAGGGTATTGGGGTAGGAGCCTGCCTGTCTTCACTTCTTGACCTTGCCCTGAGCGGCCACAGCTTCCATGGCTTTCCGCACGGTCTCTTCATCTCCCAGGAACTGCATGGGTTTGACAGGCTTCAAGTTCTTGTCCAATTCGTAGACAATGGGGATGCCAGTTGGCAGGTTCAGCTCCATGATGGCCTCAGATTCTGAGAGACCCTCTAGATGCTTGACGATGCCCGGAAGGCTGTTGCCATGGGCCGCAATCAAGACTCTTTTCTCCTCCTTGATCTGGGGAACAATTTCTTCATTCCAGAAGGGCAGTGCTCTGGCAATAGTGTCCTTTAGGCTCTCACAGGAGGGTAGCTGGTTCTCAGTAAGGTCTGCGTACCTGCGATCCTTGCTGATGTTGCTGTAGAAGGGATGGTCAGGCTCCATTGGAGGCCGTGGGGCATCGTAAGATCGCCTCCAGATCTTTACCTGCGCCTCACCATGCTTAGCAGCAGTTTCTGCTTTATTGAGACCAGTCAGACCCCCATAGTGTCGCTCATTGAGGCGCCAAGTCCTAACTACTGGCAACCACATCTGGTTAATGGCATCCAGGACTGTCCAGAGGGTCTGGATTGCTCTCTTCTGCACGGAGGTGAAGCAGATGTCAAATTCATAGCCAGCATCTCGCAACGCCTGTCNGCCGCGCTTCGCCTCCTCTTGGCCGCCGGGCTCAGGTCGGCGTCGTACCAACCGTTGAAGCGGTTCTCCAGGTTCCAGGCGCTCTCGCCGTGCCAGATCAGCACGAGCTTGTAGGCGGCCATGGCGACAGGCAGGGGGATGCGGCAGGGACTGAAAGAACAGTATTTTTATCAATGTTAAATTTCTTGAGTATGATCATTGTGTCCTGGGAATGAGGATAATGCTTTTTTTGTTGTTCTTTTTAGAGTCCTTAGAATATAAGAGTAAGATGCCATAAAGACAAGGCAAACAATTCTCAGATGACTAAATAAAATCATGCTTGTGTGTGTACATAGACAAACCATATACAAGACAACATGTAAAGTAAGTGTTTACAGTTAAGTGGATTTGGGTGCTATTGTGCTGTTCCTTCAACTTTTCTCCAAGTTAGGCACTTTCAAAATAAGGTGGGGTGGAAACATTCTGGGCCAAATGAGAAAGGCTGTAGAAGGCAAGGCTGAAGAATATCTAACTTTTAACACCTGCAGAATGTCCTAGAAGGTTCCAGGGCATGTGCTNGTATGATGTGGCTAGAGGCAAATACCAGAAATCAGCTCACACTGCTTTGGGTTATGACGACACAACCATGTGTTGTGGAATATAACTAGGAAAAGATGTGTTACATTTGTTTATGCTGCATTTGTTTAACTATGTAAAGATGTGTTGCTGTTTCACCTTGCCTGCCTAAGTCACCTGATTGGTCTAATAAAAAGCCGAACAGCCAACAGATAGGCAGTAGAGGGATAGGCAGGACTGGCAGGCAGAGAGAATAAGTAGGAGANGGAATCTAGGCTTGAAAACAAGAGGGGAGGAATGAGGGAGAAAGAAAGGGAGACACCTGGGGCTAGCCAGCCAGGCAGCTGCTAGTCAGCCTGACATGAAGTAGGACATGCAGAATGAAAGAAAGGTAAAAAGCCCTGAGGCAAAGTGTAGCTGAAGAGAAACAGGTTAAATTAAGTAATAAGAGCTAGTGGAACCAGCATAAGATAAGGCTGAGCATTCATAACTAATGTGTCTTGATTTGGGAGCTGGTAGATGGCCAAAAGAAAGCCTGCTATAGCCATGTGTTTGAAATACACATACAGCATCATTCTACTTCACATACATGTTTCACAAACACAAAATCAAGGTCGTGTCCCAGCTCCATCCCAAACCATCACTCAACCAAGAGGCATACTTATTGGCTCATCGGGCAGGATGGGTTTCTGTCCAGAGCTCTTTGAGAGTCATTCAATTCTTCCTTGTTAGTCTTGCCNTGGAATGACAGTGCCATGATTGTGGAGGAGGGTACCTGAGGTATCCAGGGATCAGCAGCGCGGTTTCTTTTCTGTCAAGTCTGACTTTGTGGTTTTTATCTGATGCTTACTTGCCACACAGCTTCACACAGAAACAGGTTTGCCAGCTGACGCCCCCCACTTCCCAGCTACAGATGNGGATCTGAATTCCTGATGATGAGCTTCAGAAGGCTCCCGTTCTCATTTTTGTCCCCAGGAGTAAGGCAACAACTGCTTTAAACTGATAAGGATGTGATTTCGCTGCCCTATAGACAGTCATTTAAACTCTGTGATATGTGGCTACTGCCTTGAAATTCAAGCAATGGAAATGACATCATTATCAGCCAACTCTTTATGATGAAAAATGACCCACATTAGGAAACAATCTGAACCCAAGGAAACTTGGGTGATCAATCATCACAATTATAATGTGCTGGTCTTTTATGTAAATCCAACCCACAGTGAAGCCTGGCTGAATGGGGAAGTTGGCAGCGAGAAATCTAGTGGAAAGAGAACATTAGTACAATGTAATTAAGCAAAAGCGAAAGCTTCAGATAATATATGCTTCTCAGGGGATCGCTGCATGCCTTGGGGACCCTGACAGATCTAAGCTGAAAGGGTTGCATCATCATCATTAACAACACTCGTTAAATGCCTGGAGATACACAGGAATGGGCTGGGCTTTGTGCCACAATGAATTCATTGCAACAGGGCAAGACCCTCCCTCGGGTTCTTGAGCCCTCAACAGGCTGCCTGGCTGATGGGTGGTGAGCAAGGGCATCTGATCACTGCNGGGAAGCCATCCCAATCACAGAAGATACTAGAACAGCTTTGGAGAGTTTGTTTCCTCTTGCTCTTAAATCTTTTCTGGTTCTGTGTCCTTTGTAAGGCTGTGTTGCCAGCCACAAGGTGGTCCCACTAAAAGATTGAAAACATCCCTCTACTGACAGATTAATTGTTTTCAATTAATGTGGACACTTGGCAATGAGTCTGGTTGTTATCCCCGAAGACACATGTCAATGTACCTGGCCAATGTCACTCTCTACATTAGTGTTTCTCAACCTTCCTAAGGCTGTGACCTTGACCCTTTAATGCAGTTCTCATGTTGTGGTGACCCCCAACCATAAAATTACTTTTGTTGCTNCTTCATAACTGTAATTTTGCTACTGTTATGAATCTTGACGTAAATCTCTGTGTTTTCTGATGGTCTTNGGCAATCCCTGTGAAAGGGTCCTTTGACCCTAAAAGGGGTCAAGATCCACAGGTTGAGAACCATTGCACTGTATACAGTCTAGAGTTTGTTCTATGCATTCTTCTCTCAGACCTGGAGATAGGGAGGGTGTGTATGACTGAGTACAAGCAGATGCCTGGGAGATGAGGAAGGACAAAGAGGTTATTGGTGTGGCTGTATTGATTTCAGAAAATTGCAGAGAACAGCGATTATTAGNGTATCTCCAGATGGTTTATATTCTTGGCCACAGGAAAAGCACAGAGAAGGGAGAATTCTTAGGTTGGCCCAATTATCCTTTGCCAGAGATGCCAGGGGCTAGAGATCTAGGCACAACAATATCGCTTTGGGCTACTGAGTACTCCAAGCATCCTGGCTCCCATTTGATAGCACTAGGTCCTCTTCAGCACTGTGTCCAACCCCTGAAAAATACCTTCTCAATGCTGCCTATGAAATATCTCTTACGTATACTTTTTAATCTTAAAATTGAGTCATGTTATAAGTGTCCCCCACCCCATCCTTCTACCTCTTTCTCTATGCACNATTTCTCTTCTTATTGCAGATAAACCATTTTACTTGGAAATTCCCTGGAGGTATGTTAACCTTCTATTAAAGACATATGANTGTAGTAAAAAACTTTAAGGTGTGTTATTTTTGTTTATATTGCATTTGTTTAACTCTGTGAAGCTNTGTTACTGTGCCTGTGTAAAACACCTGATGGTTTAATAAAGAACTGGNNAATAGCAAGGCAGAAGAANGGATAGGCAGGGCTGGCAGGCAGAGAGTATATGTAGAAGGAGAAATCTAGGAAGAGGGATCTAAGAACTAGGAGTCAGAGAAGGAAGACGCCAGGGGCCAGCCACCCAGCTACACAGTGAGCCACAGAGTAAGAGTAAGATTTATAGAAGTTAGAGAACAGGAAAAGCCCAGAGGCAAAAGGTAGTTGGAATAAGTCAAGGAAAGCTGGCAAGAAACTAAGCCAAGCTAAGGCCAGGCATTGATAAGTAAGAATAAGCCTTCGNGTATGATNTATCTGGGANNTGGGTGGTGTCTCCCCCCCAAAAAAGTAAAAAACAAAAAAGAACACATGACCCTGAAAGGCAGCATGTGAAGCCTATATGGATTGTGACTGGGGATTTTACTCATATAGCAGGACAGCTGAAATGGGTTTCAGAAGAGCAAAGGGAAGAGAAGCCTGGAGACAAGGGAAGGATGTGGTGGCCATAGAGTCCACACGTGCAGGTAGGAGAGACATAGGCTCTGAAGGAAGACTTAAATCTATCTCAACTTAACATGCTCAACCTTCATACCAACCGTACCAATCGACCACTGAAACAACCTGTTGAGCTGTGAGCCTATGGACTGGGGAAATTAAGGGCCTGGCTTCTTATCCCCTGGTTGGTTGGAAGAGGTGAGATTCAGCCTTGTTACTCTGACTTCCAACCCTTGTGCTTCACCAAGCCCCTCCAGAGAAGAGGAACACTGTGGGAGATGGTTTGCTGTCTGCTACCTTCTAGGGAAGGAGGTTCTGGTTGTAGTCTCCTTTGCCCTGCCTCAAGTTCAAGGTACTGACTGTAGCCATCTCTAATGTATTAGAGATATGCCANAGTGGTGGCAGGAGGCCATTGACCCTAGAGCAGTTCAGGGATCTTACCCTTGGCATCAGCAGAGTGCTCAGTGGGTCACCTTTAGACTTACAGTGCCAGCGGCTTCCTAGTCTGCCCAGCTAAGCATTTTAAACACTTCTGGCGAATGCTGGGCTGATTTCTTCACAGAGCCTAATGGGATCACATCTTGGGATCTACAGACATCATTGGGCGTGCTCCGGTTAACTTCAAATGTTGTCCAGTGGCTGATTCCAGGGACCTCTGTCTTTTCATACTCAGTGACTATGCTGGGTTGATAAGGGGGTATGGGAAGGCTTTGTTTTCCTTAAAGGGAGCACCCTGCTTTATTTTGGGGGCTAACATGAGGACAGACAACCATTTTGGAACATGCCTTCAAATATAGTCTCTACTGTTACTCTATATAGCTGATATCCCATCAAGTTGCTGTCTGTATGCTTCAAAGTCAAGGAGCCGGGCTCTCTGGGAGGCTTTGGCTGATGGCTGTGGCTCATTTTGAATGTCCCCTTCTAGCTCCACAGCTTCAGGCCTAGGGAAGGGAAATTAGGGACGTTTTGAAATAATCCTTTCAGCATTATGCTTAAATTATGCCTTCTCTGGTGAATGAGCCATACCTGGTTACAAGGGGTCATTGATCACTATTCTTCACTTTCTCGCTGGAGAGGAGGTTGAATCAATGTCACTGGTTTTGTTTTATCTGTCTTCGCAGGCATTGATCATTTGAGAAGCTCAGGACTTTCACACTAAGCAAAAAGAGGGGCCTGGAGCCCTCCAAAAATTTGTGTTGGGCCGTGTGGTGGTGGAGGCACATGCCTTTCATCCCAGCACTTAGGAGGCAGATGCAGGCAGATCTCTATGAGTTTGAGGCCAGCCTATTCTACAAAGTGAGTTCCAGGACAGCCAGGGTTGTTACACAGAGAAACCCTGTCTTGGAAAAACAAACAACAACAAAAAAACCAAAAACAACAACGAAGACAAAAATAATTCATTATGGATGGGAGCATAGAGTTTGGGAAAAGAACCAATCTGCCTTCAGTTGTAAATTCCCCATTGTTTTATATCTTTCTGAGATATCATTTTGTACCTGAGATCTAAGGGGACATATGAATAATGTTACCATGGTCTTGATATTCATGAGATCACAAGGTAAATTGCCCTTTGTGCCAAGTGTATTTCTAAAAGCTGAAAGAGTGAAAATCTCCCAGAAGATTTTGAACTTGTTTCCTTTCTCTTTAGTCCTTTTGTGCATGGTGTATAGTCATAACTAGATTTTAAAACTAGACACTTCTTATGTCTCACTTAACTTTCAGCCTTCTTTGGGGCCCACAAACTGGTCATGTTTCTACCAAGAGACACACTGGGTAGGTGAGTATTGGATGGTGGCTGCTAAGGGTTGAGGGGGCCAATAGTCAGCTGGTGGATAAAGGTGAACAGTATATAACAACCATGGGGGTAGAAGGCCCAAGATCAAGAGATAAGATTTGTCTAAAAACTTCCAGGACATTGGCTCTTTGTCTGTATAACAGAGATAATAATACTCACCTTGAGAGGTTTAGAGAAGGCTTGAGTAATATAAAGTGTGCGGGTGAAGTGCCCTGGGAACTGTAAAACCCTTCACACATGTAAATTGTGGTTCTTGGACTAATGTTGAATCAAATAGTTTTTGAAACAAGCCAGTCTAAGTCTGGTGCTTTGTGAAACAGATATTCCCTATTGATTTTTTTCCTAATGGGATTTAATCTGTTCACTGTTGTGTCTACGTGTTCAAGATATGGACTTGCTGAAAAGATCTGTGCTCTAAAGTTGGACGGGGCCCCCACCTGACAATGTAGAAACTGCTCAAAGCCTGAGCTTTAATCATTGTAACTCAGGAAACAGCTGTGTGTCCTGGTAACGTACTCTTTACCCGATTGGCTGGTGTGTTTCTCATCTGCTCTCCAATTATTTTTCACATCTGCCAGGGCTTTGAGCNACCTTCAGTTGTATACAAGGTCTGCAAAGGACTGGGACTGTAGTCTTGACTGTGTTGAGTCTTCGGGCCTTTCAGAAAGAGAAGTGGTTTGGCATTTAGGGACTTTTAATAATGTCTACCACTTCTATTTACTCTGTGTGTATGTGTGTATGTGTGTTACAAGGGGGTCTATCATTGGATTATGTAACTGCCTTAATGCAGCAGTGTTTTCAGGTAGGAATTGTTAGCATCCCTAGTTTGAACACAGGGAGTTTTAGGTCAAGTGTTCTGGGTCAGGAAGTACTNCAATGAAAGTCACAAATCCCTGTGTGGGTATGACTGGCTCCAAAGGCTTCCCTTAGATACTGCTCCATGTCTGGCTGGGCTAAGGATATCAAGCAGCCTAAGGTGATAAGTGAGGTTAAACTTGACCCTGTAAGTGCCCTCCTTTTGCTGGAGAGAGGAGAGGTACAGAACACATTAGCATCCATCTTGAGGCACTGATAGGCTGGATCCAACATCAGCCCCCTAAAGGAAAATGTCTCATGCTGAATAGGGAAGGGCTTAAGTTGTCTGTAGATAGTCCATGTGTGCTTCTGATGCTTCTGCTCTACTCTGCTTTTTAAGGTGCAATTGGTCATTTCAAACATTTGTTCTAAAGAGCAACACCCTGAGTGTGTGTGTGCATGTGTGCGTGTGTGTGTGTTTGTGTGTGTGTGTGTG
>LZPO01066499.1:75931-90142 GCA_001675575.1 Neotoma lepida
GTGTGTGTGTGTGTGTGTGTGGCTTAGAGCAGGGGTTGGGTAAGCTGCAGATCATTAGAACTCCTTGGATTCTCTTGAGTCTTTCTTCTTTCTGTACATTCAGAACTTACAGGTATTGCCTTGAAAATGGAAAAGAGATAGAAAGGAAGAAAGAGAAAGAAAAGAAAGAAGGAAGGANGAAAGAGAAGGAAGGGAGGGAGGGGAGGAGGGAGGGAGCAAAGTTAGCTTAAGCAAGCAAAGAAGGAGGAAAGGAACAGGGTCAGCTAAATGGGATCAGGGTGGAGTCCAGGAGCATGAAACTGAGGCCTTGGATGTCTCCTCCATCCACCCAATGCCATCTCATAAATCTTTACATTTCATTTCACTAAATGTGTCAAAAATGCAACTGTGCTTGCAAATAATTGCTGCCATTGAAGGAATCCACCCTGGCATATGCATTTGAGCTAAAAAATAACTCATGTAACCTAAGAGCAAATCAGAGACTGGACACTTGGTGCCAAGCATAATCTCAAGCAACATTTAACTAGGTTCAATATTTATTTCCCTGCCTTGAGTCACTTTGAAATGATCTGGACTCAGTTCAGACAGGACCAGCCCTAATTTTATGGTTCTCTTGGAATGCTTCCAGCAGCATGAGGGCTCAGATGTCAGGGAGTTCCAGAAAAGTGAGATCCTCACAGATTTCACAATATAAGGCACCCTCCTTCTAACGTTTGCAACATGAAGGCCTTTTTATTGACAATAGGACTTTTTGCAAGAGGACTGAGCACCCTTAAAGGATATCTCTCCTGCATACTCCAACTCCCAACTCATCCCTAGGGGTAGAGTGGATAAAATTAATCTGGTTAACAGTGTGCATAAGTAAAATCTAGGAAAAATATCCAAATAGGAATAGAAGGCCATTGACTAGCATTCAAAAAGATGACATGCCCCCACCCATTATGGAAGACAGACTTAGAAGCTTCAAGCTACATCAAAATAGCAAGTTTGATAGATACAGGGACATATCAAATAAAAAGCAGTCAATTCTCAAGCTTTTGTACCTCAAATAATCAATAGAAAAGCCAACCAATTTTAGTGTAAACCAGAGATAAATCTTAGGATGGCAGGGCTGACTTATAGTTCCCTGTTAAAGGGGGGTATTAAGCTGACATTGAGTGACCTCACACTCAGTCATGACATTTATTATAACAATATGACTTGGTTAAGTGAAGTGATTGATGCCCTCCTTTAAAATGAAGTTTCAGACTTTTGAGTTTGGGAAAAAAAAAACCTCCAGGACTTTACTTTATAAAATAACATATTTTCATTTTCCCACCAGATGAGTGAGTCTTTATCCAGGTTAACAGCCGGAACTCCGGCATCTATACAGCCTAAACTCACATCCTAAGAGCATCTTTTATTGACTGTCAAGCAAATTTGTAGGCATTTCTAAGATATAGAATTGGGACACTTGAGGGAGTTAATGCATTTAAAGCAGGTAGTAAAATATCCAGGTATATGCTCAAGAAATGCTAGGCATACTGTTAAAATAATAATAATTATCATTAAAGTTATTTTGATTTTTNAATTCATAATTTCATAAATCATCATGCTATTAACAGATGTAAAAACAACAACACCTCTTACAGATGTTTTTGTTAATACCCACCAGCTTCCAGACTAACCATATGCTTCATACTTCATTCTCTCTTTGGATTCTCACAGCCACCCTCAAAGTATATGAGTTTTAAGAAAGGAGGAAACTGAGGCTGAGGGAAAGGAAGGAAATCATCAAGGTCTGAATATACTTTGTCATGCTGGCGTCCCTATCCCGTGTCACACATTTGGTTGTTTTTTGTTTTTTTGTTGTTGTTGTTGTTTTGTTTTGTTTTGTTTCTGTTTTGGCCTGTTACATCTTTGGAGGAACAGAAAACTGATAATCTTGGATGGGGTTACTTCATCTCTTTGGACCTTGGGGTTTTCACATGTCAAGTGAGAAAGTGGAGTAGATTACACGAGATATTTTTGGGTTCCAGGATTCTAACAGAGTCAGTTGTTGAGAGATACAAGCTTGGAAAAATGTATAAACAGGGTTTATGTGTTTGGCACGGAGCTTGTGTACATGGATAGCTTGCCGTGCTCTGTCACTTCTTCCAATTAGGCTNAAGGGAGGAAGGAATGATGCTGCATTTCCCATGATGCCTCAGCTCTCTGTTGCTAAGCTGTCCTGCAGAGGAAGCTGTCCACTCCCCCAGACACACCTGCTATCTACATGATTAGTTTCACATAAGTAATGAAATCTTAAATTCTGGTAAATCTTCATGTCCTGCTTCCAAACTTGGTTCTTCAGAGACACTTAACAATGGCTCCTTCTTTCCAAATCCTAAAATAAAAAAATTTTCTTCCATTCTAGGAATAATGTTATGATTAAAAAGATAATTTATATTTGGTCCTCACACTTCAGGGTAGATAGGAAAAAAGAGCTTGACTACTTTTGTTATAGGATTAATATATGTAAAATATTTCAATTCTGGCCACAAGTTAAGCCATTTCCAGATANAGTATGTTTGAGNGCTTGGCCCCTAGGGGTGATGGGCAAGGCTAGGGTACAGTGCCTGGAAGATGGAAGGGTCTGGAGGTGACAGAAGGACTCTGAACTTCCNAGTTTTGGTGGAATGACCAAAGCCCAGGGATGACCTGCTTCTNTGGTCTGGTGTCCCAATAGACCCAGTGGCCTGGACTTATGCCCATTCCTTCTCTTGAACTCATCATGTTCTGCTGAGCCTGGCCACCTCCTGACTCATTATCTTGGGAGTGTGAAGGGCATGTGGAAATGCCTATGCTGGTTTGGCTTTTTCAAAGCAATTAGGACATTGACATATTTTTGGCCTTCTACTTTTTGGAAGGAGAGAGGATNGGGATTGTTCAGGCTACAGAAAAGCCTGAGAGGAAAAGAAAAACCTGTCTGCCTTCAGTTCTTAGGACTAATTCCTTTATGCTGTGAGTTGGTAGACATTATCTGTCAGGAGAACTACCCAGTCCATCCTGATCATTTCAGTACACCATAGATATCTGGAGGGANGATCAGAGTTGGTTAAATAACAAATTCACTTTTAGGTATACTCATTAGTTATATGGTAGAGTTTTTTATTTGTAGAAACAGATCAAGTTGGCACCCATGAGGTTCATGAAGGCTGAAACCCATAGCCCCATACCTACTGTCAGTTGAAGGAATAGTAATAGAAACTCTCAAATGGATGAGGCCTTTCTGGGCAGTGAGGGAGTGAGTGAGAAGCTGGGGGTGTGTTTTATGATGTGTTTCAACAGCATTTATNCAAACTGAGAAAATCTTAANCTGAGATCTTTTGGCCTTGGCTTTNATGATTTGTACTTAACAGTAAAAGTCAGGGGACAGTCCCTCACGGCTGACTTTTTCCAAGGGAGGATCATTAAACAAGATTTGCTGTCCTTTAAGTATTATTTACCCAAATATGACCTGGCTTTTCAGGGAAAATGTACAAAGGAAATGAGAATGTCTATTTTTTTTCTTAAGAGCTCCTTGAGCTTGCTGTTGAAACTGNGTTGGGGATTTTAGCAAAGCTCTTTTGCAGGGGTTTGAGATATGCTCATAAAAATTAACTACAGGCTTCTTATGCAAGTTAAAAACAGAATTCATGTGGTTCTTTTAAAACCTTATAGGTCTTTAAAAGAAGGCAGAATGAAAATACAGCCTCCTCCACGCTTTCCCTGTGGCTGCACAGCCCGTTTGTTTAAGGACCCATTAAGGCTTAGCAGCTCGTCTTACCCTGCGCCAATCCCAGAAGCACAAAGTACTTCCGGTTTTATTCCGTCAAGGGAAAATGCCAACTCCCCTGCCCTCCCTTTTCTTTTTCCTTTTTCTGGTTTTTCTTTATACCCCTTTTGAAATTGAATCATTGTTCAAGAAATTCAGAACCCGAATTCTGGCACAGATCTCTAGGGAGCAGATGCACACTTAAGAACAACTCCCATGGTCCTCTGGGGCCACAGCATGGAGCACCAGCCAATCTTGTCAGGCTTTGGAGGCCAGACCTGCTATACTGTCCTCTTTATTTCTTTTGGTTCCAGTCACAGAGATGGATCTCTAAGNTCATTTGTGATGTGTTTGGGCACTACCTGCTCCCCGGAAAGCTGAGACTATCCCCACACGGCTGTGGGCTACTTTACTCATCCCTAAGAGAAGGGGAAGCCATTGTGGGACCCTGCTGAGGGCCGCCTTTGTCAGTTCTGTTAGAGACCTTCACTTTTATTTTGTCTTTGAGTGTGATTGCAATGCTCTGTTTGGTAGGAGGGGGAAATTATATCATGGAAGACACAAAGATCTACAGTGACTCATTTATTCAAACATAAAGTAAACACGTGCACACAGCACTTCTCGAGGGTCCCAGTAATGAGCCAAAGACGGAAGCTTCACCCTCACAGAAGTGGAGTCTGCAAGCGCAGAGAGTTCTCTTTTACCCTACTTGTGTGAAAGTCAGTCCTCCAAGGGCATTGTGGGGCAGAAGAGAGGCATCCGTCCCAGGGTGGAGAGTGGTTCATAAAGAGTTTCCTGAAGAGAGACTCATGGGTGAGGGTGAGGAACAAATANACTAGGGTCCTAGAATAATAGTGACTGTGAAGAATTTATTTGTGACANAAATGTTTTGGTGAGTNTAATTTAATGCCAGAGGATGNAGAGGACATAGCCTTTCAGGACTCAGATACCCTTAGATCCTCTGTCCTAGCTGTTTCTGTGAGGAATGTGCTATTTTGTCCCCTCAGTGTGCTCTNTACCAGGTTTTGTCTCACTTATGATCAAAGTCTAAAAGATCAGATTACAGCTCTGTCAAGCTCAGATCCTCACCCTACCTTTTGTTATTTCTATATATAGGAATGACCTGGCCACTGCTACTTGGCTGGGTCACAGATGTCTAACACTATGAAGGTTCTCATTGAAGATGCNTCTCAGGAAAGTGACCCCTTTGTGGCCTGTTCCTGGCACATTGATTTCACTATGTCACCGCTACAGTCTCTGTGGACTAAGAATTAGCCAATGTATGATAGCAAAGAGGTCTTTCTCAAAGTCAGAGCAGAAACCCAAGTGATGTTGTCTTTGAACCCAAGCAAAGATTCTNTAGTCAGAGAGAGACTCTGATAGCCTCCTGATTTGAATTAACTGAAAACNTGGTCGCTGGCAGGTACCACAAGCTCGTCACTTTCCTCAGTGGGGATATTGGATGACTTCTAGTCTCAGGACTTTATTTTTGATTTCAACATGTGTGAGCATCTTGTGTCCTGGCTCTCAGAATATTAGTTAAAACAAGCGAAGAAGAAGGAAGGACAGTGGAGTTGACCTCTAGAAGTGGCCAGAAGAGACAGTAGNTTGTAGTGANAGGGAAAGAAGCAGAGAATTAACACCTGGGNCAGGAATAGGGACAGAGATCTGAAAAAGTAGAAGGGCTATGGCCAGGTGGGCTGGAGTGGAGAGGCTGTGATATTCTTGTGTTTCTTCTCTGCCATCAGTAGTTTATTCTGCTCCCTCACATTCTGTCCAATTAAATGTGTTAAGACGTTTCCTAATTTTGAACTGACATGAAAATTATGGTAATTTGTGGTAAGAAGTTCCTTAAGTCACTTGATAAGTTATTACGAAACTGTGGATAAAGACAAAGGCAGTAGGTTCTCCCTCATAGGCGAGTCCTAGCCTATAATGTATACATGCATATATGTAAACAGGTGTGAGCAAAGTGTGAGTAAAGTCTAGAAACCTAGAAAGGAGATGTAAGAGGGTGATATTAAGTGATGAAGAAGGATGGGGGTTGAGTAGGCAGGAGTATATACAGAGATGAAGGAGGAAAAGGGGGGTTGTTCAGGGATAGCAGGGAGTTGGGGAGATAGGGGGAAGGGAACCACAAAAACACACTGTTCAAAAAAGGCCATGGTGGTATCTCACACATTATATGCTGCTTTAAAAATAAAAAAATATGCAAATAAAAATAAAGAGTGTGGCTGTCATTGATGAGAAAACTGTCAGGGCCTTGTATAATCCTCTTACAGAAGAGTTACATGGCCCAGCAAGGAAGCAGTTGGGACATCTGCAATCTGTGGCTTTGCTGCTTCTGGCTTTTCCTCAGACCCTGACAAAAATTCATGTCCCCAATCTTCCTTCTGTAAATAAGGTTGGGGAAGTGGCAAGAATGTCTGAGTGATACACTTGTGTAATAAGAGATTTTAAAATATAGCCAAGTTGAGAGTGTGGCCCATCTTAGCATTCGGTAGGCTGAAGAGTGAGGAATGCAGGTTCAAAGCTAGCCTAGGCTACATGGTGAGTATGAGATCCAGTCTTAGAAACAACAATAACAAACAGCCACAAAAAAGAACAATAACAATAAAATTAACCTCCCAAGAGCTCTAAAATCATATGGTATATGTTTACAAGAGACTTGGGAAAGCACGCTCAGGACACCAAACCANTTNCATACACTATCTTGGAGGTGATTTCAGAATCAGTGTGTTTTCAGGCTTCACTATAGGGCTAGGAGACTGAGATGTGGNAAGGTAAGTNAAGTCAACCTGGGTTACCTTGAAGGTCCTTATCAGGGCAATGCTGGAGNCAGCTGAAGCCCTTTGGATCCTCAGATGGTATTGGTTTTTCCCCCCATTAGATTGTGACATTACCATTAAATTCACATGCCACTTAAATTAGTTGACCCANCCCTTAATTTTTATGAATCTTNGGAATTTTATTTATTGTGTGTTGGAACCCTTCTCTTGACACTGCATTCAGAATTATTTTATGGCTAAGGGAAGCTTTGAAGGTTTATAATGCAGTAGCCTCTAATAGCAGGTCCATCAGAAGCCTTTCATTTGGCAGCAGTTCTCAATGATGTAACGGAGCTATTTAAAGCTTGGTGAGGGAGCCCAGGAAACTGCTGAAATGCCATCCGAGAGCTGCTCGGCAGATGTAATTTTGGATCCTCAGAGAACAATAGTCGCCACGGTCAAATCACTTGCCTGAGTTTTGATTCTTGCGGCTATGATAAAATCCTTTGACAAAAGCAGCTGAGAGGGGAAAGGGTTTGTTTTCAGTTACAATCTGAAGTTACAGTCCACCAGCATGGGGGAGGTCACAGCAATAGGAGTTTGAAGCAGCTTGTGACATCTACAGCCAAGAGCAGAGAGGGGGGATGAATGCACGCATGCTCACTCCTCTGCTTGCCTTTTTCACTCTTATACTATCCAGAGCCACAAGCCCAGGGAATGGTGCTACCCACAGTAGGCAGGTCCTGCCACATTGATGAACAAACATGATAATTTCCTCATAGTCGTGTCTCCAGGGCAACTAGATCTGGACCATCCCTCGATGAGATTGTCTTCCCAGGTGATTCTAGATTGTGTCAAGTTGACAATTAAAACATTACTTTTGTGGCTAGGATACTACCTCTAGGCATTCTCTCTCTTTGTGTGTGTGTGTGTGTGTGTGTGTGTGTGTGTGTCTGTGTGTGTGTCTGTGTGTGTGTCTGTGTGTGTGTCTGTGTGTCAGGCTTCCCATGGCCTTGCTTATCGCTAAGGGATTTAGAGAATCTTAGCAAACCTGAGCAAGAGAATTTATGGTCTCCCCAGAGCATTTTTTACTTAATACCAACACTAGTCTCTCTTCTCATGCACCACAGTTCAGAGGCATTATTCTTAGGAAGTCTTTGGAGAGATTTGAAGGAAGATACATGTTTATTCATTCTGCATCCATCTGAAAATATTGAACATCTATGAAGTTCTTTTCCTCATGTTAGGTAAAATGGGCAGTAGATACAGATAGAGTAAGTGGTCCCCACCTACCACAGACTGGAACTCAACTGCATAATGCAGAGAAAACAGAATGAAATATGGAATGGTATAAAAATAATATTCAGCCAAGATATTGTGAGCAAGCCCAAAGGATGAAGCATGAGAGTTGGGAGAGATGACAGGATTTGCTGTCAATGGGTCTGTGTTNGTGCCCAGCTATTACTAGCTATACCACCTTGGTTAAACAGACTTGGATAGTTATGGAGATTAAGTAAAGTCCTGTATAATTGGTTCAGAATAAAACTTGGCATACAAAGAGTGCTTTATAAAAACATTACTTTGTTGCTATGATGATAGGCTTTATAAATGCTACCTGAATTCAGAAAAAGCGAACACAGTGGGTTTGGAATGAGAACCCCATCCACTGTGAAGAGGTGATCCTTCAAAAGGATGTGATGTAAGAAGGGACATGCAAACCAATCAGCTGGTTTCCCAGATAGAACTTACGGGTGGATGAGGAGAAGCTCTTAAATTGCCAGTCTCTGGAAGCTTCTGTTTTTCCTCAGTGTTTCACATTCGTGAGTGGTGGCAGTAGGCAGGCGGAAACAGCAGCAGTGACACCTTTTAGCATTTCAGTCTTTGTACAAGCCTCGAACAGCAGGACCCTTATAGTAACTCTCTGAGTGCTATCTTCTTGTTCAGGGAGGCATAAAGACATCAGGACCATTAGCTTTTGGTGATGTCCAGTGTTGTGGCTCTTAGCCCGGCATCTGGGGCCCTTGACTTTGTTACTCTTGGCTCTGAAGATGTTCCGGCTCTCTGGAACTCTTGGGGTGACTAGGGCCTGCAGTTTCTCTTCTCTGTACCCTTACATTCATTTATCCTTCTTAGTTATGGATTTTTGTTCTCTCTTCTCTCTCTCACTCTTCTTACTGCTCTTTCTGGGCTTTTCTTCAACTTAGCTATCACAGGGACAACTCAGTGTGTCCTTCTCTAATAGGAATAACTTAAGACAACTTCTGGGGCCATGAGGGAGCCTGAGATGCCTGGCAACTGGGCATATGATCCTCACAACCCTGGGTCCACTACCCATTTGTGGTAGTTTGAGTGAGAAATATCCCCAATAGGCTCAGGTATTTGAATACTTGGTCTTCCATTGATGACCCTATTTGGGGAGCGTATGGAATCTTTAGGAGTTGGAGCCTTGCTAGAGGAAGTATATCACTAAGGATGAGCTTTGAGGGTTCATAGCCTGTTCTCACTTCTCACTCCCTTTCTCCCTCTTCTATGTTTACAAAAAAATATCAACCAACTCTCTGCTCCTGCCACCATGCCATGCCTTCCCTGCCACGAGGCATCTATGCCTCTGAAACCATAAGCTAAAATAAACGCTTTCTTTCTTAAGTTGATTTTAGCTATGGTGTTTTTATCATAGCAATAGGGAAGTAATATACCCTTCCTCGAGCATCCAGCTGTCTCTGTGTTTCCACAGCTCTGCCTACCAACTGCTCAGCTGTCACTGCCGCTGCTGTTCTGTCATCTCTACCTTTCTGGTTTCTTTGCCATCATCCTGGTTCTCTGGTAGCACTTCCTTCATGTTACCAGCTCCTCCTGCACTACTGAAAGTAGCCAAGGAAAGACCATTCAGGAGAGCATTAGGCCCAATAAAAAGTCACTCAGACTCACTTGATGAATTGGCTAGGAGACTGCAGGGAAGCAGGATGGGGCGGATCCTCCCCACTCCCACCCCCACCCCGCCTTGTGTGGCCTGCTTATATGTCCTGAGAGAGGGTGTTAGGACCAACCAAGCACTGCTATTTGGTTTGGTTCAATCACAGACAACCATTTGGCCAATTGTAGTCATNNTTCTGAGCATTGATCACAGCAATCCTTTTGCTAGGTCATCACAAGAAGGACTCCCCAATTGGCCAAAGAAGAAATAACTACAGAGTTGTCTAGAGTTCATCGAAGCTTGAGATTTCAAAGTCTGGTACAAACTGTTTTAAACAGCCCCAAATGAGCTGCACGTTTGGCATCAGGCAGTCAGCTGCAGTCTTTGAGTACCTGCCTCTAGTATCTATAGAATAATTAAGATGGTTGCATAGCTGCCTCTAGCAGCTACAGAATGTTTGAGATGGTTGCATAGCTGTCTCTAGTATTTATAGAGTGCTTGAGATAGTTGCATAGCTGCCTCTAGTATCTACAGAATGTTTAAGATGGCTGCATAGCTGCCTCTAGTATCTACAGAACTGTGGTTATATTTTATCTGTGTCCCCCAATATACTGTGTCTTCCAATAAAATAAAGCTTACCTGGAGATCAGAGGAAGGTCAGCCACTATTAGTAAAAACAGAAGTCATGCAATGATAGCACACACTCTTAATCCTATCACCTGGCAGGCAAGATCTGTCTGGATCTCTGTGAGTTCAAGGTCACACTAGAGAACAGAGTCAAGTATGGTGACACATGTCTTTAATTCCAACACTAGTTAACCATAGAAGTCTGGAGGTCTGTACTGTCAAATAGGAAGTGACAAATCTGGGCAGGTAGAGGAAGTGATATAGCTGGGCTGAGAGAGCCAATGAGAGAACAGAACAGAAAAGGCATATAAGCCTGCTTAGATGGGAAGTTGGCTCACTTTGGAAGCAGTGGCATTGATGAGGTGAGGTTAGCTGGTGGCTTGTTCCTAATTCCTCTGATCTCTTTCAGATTTTCACTTCTATTTCTGGCTCCATGTTTTTTATTTAATAAGACCATTTAGAAGTTTGTTTATACAGAATGTTTGAGATGGCTGCATAGCTGTCTCTAGTATCTACAGAATATTTGANATGGTTGCATAGCTGTCTCTAGCATCTACAGAATAGTTAAGATTTTTGGTGCTGGGCTAAGTGTAGGCAGCCTGCCTATCAGAATGACCATCTTTTTGATCTAGGCAAAGAGGTGAATCCAACAGCTCCTAAGTAGGGAGTCAAGTCTCCATCTCTCAAAATATATGCTCATTTGTAGGACAGTGACCTTCAGAAGGAGTGCTTGCAATACAAGCTTAATATATTTTATTAGTAACCAATTATTAATAACTCAGTATTATACTAGTGATCTTAATAGATTTTAATAGTGTTTAGTACTTGCACTGTCCCCCTGGGAAAGTTTGGTTCTCCTTATGTATTTCAAGTGAGTATAGAGAAAGGGTTCCTAGGGCAGTGTTAGATAAACAAGTGAAAAAGAATTGGAAGTAGTAAGGAGAAAACATTTTTAGAATAGTGTTAGGGAAGAGGTCTTTGGGGGTCTATGAGGCATGGTGGTGCTGGGACACTGGATTTGGCTAGTGGCAGATCCATCACCCATTTCTTCCCTCAGCTGGCCCTCCCAGGCACTGCTCTGCTTTCGTTCATCCACTAAGCAGCAGGATAGCTGTGAAATGGGTTTCAAAGCTTTCACGTAATCACTTCTAACTCATGTGAGGGTCAAGAGAGGATTGCCTGTCTACATCAGGTGACCATGTGACTAATAGCCAGCANCTCTGTGCTTCTGTTATTACTGTTGCTGTGGAGTGAGAGAAACCAGGAATATCCATCCACAGAGAAGAAGCCAGACAGCAGAAGAGAGATTTTATTGTTATATAGCATCTGGAACTTTACTGTAGATTTCTCCTCTCCACACAGAGGTCCTGATGAAGTCTTGCTCATTTACCCCCACACCAGTGGTAGGATATTTTTGACATCAGAAGTCACTCCCTCTCCATATCTCTCAAGGTGTTCACTGAGCATCACCAACTGCTAGTGTGTTTTCAGTTTAGCTTCTATAGCAATTGTATTTTTCTGCTATTTCTTACTAATTAGAGATGATGTAAGTTCCCTCAACCCGCAGAAAAACCAAAAGGCATTAGCTGTCTCNATTACCATTCATAGGCCTGTGTAGCTGAGTGGGAAAACTGCTGCTACAGCCAAATTGCTATTTTGAAAGAATGATTACATATCCCTCAGGGATTTTTAAAGTGTGTTTCTTGATAGCCTTCCTGAGAAGAGAAGGGATAGTACATTTCCCATCTAAATAGGTATGAAAAGCTCCTTGCAAATGTATCTCTGAGGTTCAGAGCTAGGAGGAGTTGCTACCTGGGCTTTGAAACTAGCTAGTGCTTGACTGAAGAGTGTAGGAGTAGTTCAGTTCCTAACATCCACTCTCAGCAGCCCTTTGTATTTTGTTTTATAAAGGACTGAAGGCAGTCTTTGGTATTTCTATTGTGAATTTGTACTTCATAGAGAAGTAGACTACAGATTCGTCCATCACAANCCTACCTCATAATAGTTACCAGAGAGAACAAGTATAACTATTTCGCTATACTTGTTATAGAACAAGTATAACAAAAATAACTATTTGGTATAACAATGTTGTTTTATTGCCTCCTCTTTTCTTTGATTCATGCTATGCAAACATAAAACTGGATGACACTTACCCTCTGACCTTGTTAGGTTGAAGTAGAGCTGTCCAAAAACTGAGTAGGNATTTTCTGATTCTAAATTGGTTTGCAAATTGATACTGTTTAGTGTATCTGTTCTATTTTAAAAGCCAATTGTTTCTTTTGCAGCATTACCTTCAGGCAAGGGAAAGAAAGAACATTTTATACCAAATAAGATATGTAATAGTAACAGTGATTCAACCTTTACCATTTAGAATGAGGACATGNTGTTCTTGGCACTTTCCATGGGGAGAGGGTAATGAAATGAATGGTCCCCAAACTTCACATCTATTTGAGAAGTGTGAAGGATTCTTCATTATTACTAAGTGTTTGTATCTTCACCCAAGATACTTTTTAGGGCTCAAACCAGCCAGAAACAGTAAGTAGAGCTGTGACTCGGAAAGAGGTGGCTCCTTTGCCACAGATAGGAATGTGTTAGTATGTTTGTCTTATGGAGGGGGTGGAGGCAGATGAGTGCTGGGACTCTGCTTGTAGCAAAAATGATAGAGAAACTTTGAAGCAGAGGCTGTTAAAGGAAGGATGGTGTGGTTCTAGTTCACTGGTATCCCCCCAAATCGAAAAGAGGGATTCCCATTCTGATATGTGACATAAAACTTAGTTCAAGCATTTTTGCTTGAAGGGAATCTGTTTGCAAAATGGTGGATGGTAAAAGAAATCCTAATTTAGGACCATTAGAAGTAAAAGGAAAAAAAACACAAAACCACAGAAAATCTATAATTCAGCTATTAAAAAAAAACAAACAAGCAAAAATCAAGTTAAGCTTTGATTCTGTCCCTCCCCTCCTATTCCTTCTTACTCTTCTTATCTTTGGTNCCCAAGAAACAAGCAAGTGCTTCAGGCTTCCTTGTAGATNTNATAGTTGCTTCTAGGTTCATGCCTATATATATTCACTCTGGTTAATCCATTTTCAACAACAAATCTTCTGTCAAGAAGATTCTTGAAGGAATGTTTTTAAAGAACACACCGTGGTCAGGTCCCCTAATTTTTCGATTCTGGTATTGATTAGCTACAGGTCTCNGAATTTTTNTACACTAGTATTAGTTATCTACAGTCTCTTGAAGCATTTCCTTGTTCCCTCTTCTGTTTATTTATTCATTTCTTTCCCCCTCTTCCTAACACAGTTTGAATTTTCTGTCCTGCATTGTGCAAGTCTTGAGTTATTTCTGCCATTATTTCTCCAGGCTCTGCCAGCCATTTTTGTACTCAACCCCAAACAGCAATACCTAAGATTAGGTCCTACATCCTAGGTTAATGTATATATATNAAATTAAAACATGCTGTCATAATTACAAAATATAGTTGTGTATCATAATTGGAGAAATAAAATTGGTCCCCTACAAAATGCAGGGGATTGAATGTCCAACATCTACGAACTGGGGCAATGTTTTGGGGGAAACAATATCTACTATTGCTGGAAAATACATTTTGACTCTGTTATTNATGAGTTATTCTGAGAAGTGACATAAATATGCAAAGATACAGTGAACTGCTAATTTTAATGTAAGCTCAACAATGCCATTGTTGGAAATTTACCTTGATACAAAGCTGTAATTTCTATGCAGATACAAATACTTTATCATATGTGGTAAAGGATTATTTGATTAGAACTTTAAAAAGCAACTTACATATCNTATTAAATAATACTGGTAAGTAAAGTATGAAATATCCATACATTGTAGTGTTATATGCAAGTAAAAATAAATAGATCTACCTAGGCTAATATGTAAACATGTAGATTACTTGAAATACAAAGTGTCAGAGTGAAAGTGAAAATGCAATGTATCCATATTTGTGGGATGCAGCAAAAGCAGGTGCTAAGGGGAAATTCATAGCATTAAATATGTTTATTAGAAAAGAATGGTCTGAACCCANTCCCTGAGNCCCTACTTTAGTAAAGAAGAGAAGTGGTGGGGATATCTTTCTGTACGCTGTGAATATGTGTTGCTCTGA
>LZPO01066499.1:120392-133232 GCA_001675575.1 Neotoma lepida
ATGTGCGTGTATATATACACATACATATATATTACTAAATATAACCTGCTCCTTCTGTGAAATGTTATTTGTATGTGTGTTTTCAGGACTGACCATTTGTACTGGATAACTAAATGGTGTGCTCTTCCCCTGGGAAGACTATTTCTCCCACTGACAGCGTTCCTTAGTGGCCTGTAGTTCTTTGTGGAGGGTTGAGGTTTCGTGTGCCTCTTTTATTCCCTTTGGCATGTCTATTTTTGTCGTCCATGTTTAGTTCATGTTTAGGCAGTCATGATGGCGAGACTTTACGGGTGTGGCTTCTGACATTACTAGGAAACACAGTCTCCTAGCAAACTCTGGGACCCTCTGGCTCTTACAACCTTTCCTCCTCTCTTCCTCAATGTTCCCTGAGACTTAGGGGAGAGGGTTATTTTGCAGATGTATCTACTGGGACTGGTGTTAAGTCTACTTATGAGTATGTGTGGGATAGTCTTTTATTTCTAGCAAACCATTCTGTTTGTGTAACATGCCCTGGTCCTGCTTTCTTTCTTTGTGCAGCTTCAGAATTCTCCAGGCCATTCTGAGTCCTTCCACCTGAAAAGTTAGCTCCCTGTAACATTTCCTGAAGAGTCAATGGCACTGAGTCTGCTGGCTTTTGTTTGAACTCTGGGGCCTTTATTTCCACCTTCCTCTTTTCTCTTTCTGTGGGGGTTTTAGAAGCTTGTAGTTCATTCTTTTTCATCGTTTTTAATCTCTGTACTAAAATTCTCTGACCTTGAATATTATCTGTCTCTTCTTCTACATTTGCTAGGGCAGGGGTCCTTGCAGTCCAGAAGAGGATGTCAAACCCCTGGAGTTCCAGTTACAGGTGGCTGTCAGCTGCTTTATGTGGGTATCGGAACCAAAGTGGGGGCCTTTAGAAGAGCAGCAAACACTTGTAACTGCTGAGCCTTTTTTCTAGTGAGCTTTGTTATAGTCTCTTTTCCCTGAGTTTAGAATATTTAAAATTTTCCTCAAGACTAATGTGACTCCTAAGTTATTTTGAAGGCATTCTCNTCTGTGTGCNGTTTCCATGATGTTGTTTTTTCTACTTGTCTGTTTGCTCTTTGTTTTCCTTCCTTTTTCATTGTTTTCTTTTATGTTTGGTGTGATATTTGATTTTATTNNCCTNTTCTTTATTGTGTGTTCACCACAACTTTTNGTTTTGCTAACAGTTACTTTAGGAACTATAGATTTACTTTAAGATCTATAGNATCTTTAAGATCTAAGCACAGTTAACTTTCNAGTAACATCATCCTGGTTCATGCCTAGTGTACAGAACTTACAATAGTCTCTTTCCTGCTTCCACCTCTCAACTTCATTTTTTCCTTCAGCCATTGGTACTCTAAAGTCCAGAGAACAAAGTAGCCTAACAATTGTATATGCAAATAAAAGTTACTGTAATAACACCATAATATACATATTCACATATTTTTTAATAAAAACTTTCATATTATAATGTACAGTTGAGCACTTGGCAAACAAAACAAAAAGCCCTGTCAGACTATAGTAGCTAAAATGTTTAGTGTTTGACTACTAGGGAAAAAAATTGCCAATCCCTGCTCAAAATGGCCAATTATTTTTAAAAGTATTCCAATAGTTGAAAATTAAATCATGAGGGCCAGGGTGATGGTCTCTGGGTGAAGGTGCCAGCTGCCAACCCTAGTGGTCTGAATTCAGTTCCTGAAACCCACATGGTGAAAGGAGAAGGCCAACTCCCATCAAGTTGTNCTCTGACNGGNAGAACAGGAGGGAACACCTCCCCCACGTCAACACACAGAACCACACACACTAATTTCTGAAGCATCAACACCCATACACAGACAACTTCTGATAGTTTTCATTAGTTTATGTAGACATGTACTTCATGTCATTGTTCCTCTTGACTAAAAAATCTAATTAGCGTGTTGGAAGACATGACTAATAACTGTCTTATTATTAATAACTAATTAATTTATTATTAATAATAATTAATTATTAACTAATTAATAACTAACTAATAAGTTAATATATTAACTTATTAATAACTAATAAGCATTCCTTTAGCTGTTCTATGTCTGACACATGATCTCTCTTCTNGTTGTAAAAGGTTGCTATTGTTGAAATGTAGACTTCTGTGTTGAAAATCACCATGAAGATGCTGCTTGACTCTCTTGCCGCTTTGATCTGTTTCCTTCTTTCCTTGAGCAAATCATGATGTGTTTGGGGTTTCCTTTCAATTTCTTGTTCTTGCAGTTGAGTCTCTTGTGTCATTGGGTTTGTAGTTCTCATCAAATTCTAAGAGCAAATAGAAGATTTGCTCTTATTTNTTCTATTGTTTCTGTCTCCAATGAAGATTCCTATGATATAAACCATAGAGACTTGAACTTCATGTTCCATGGTGGTGTGCTCTTTCTTGATTTTCTTATTTTAATATTGATCATTTTCCACCTCTGGATTTGTATGTTGAGTCATTTTTGTTACTGTTCCTNCCGATTCCCTACTGTTTTCTTCTACAGTGTCTAATACAATAGCAATTGTACCCAGCATGCTTTTCACTTCTGAAGGAACATTGTCTTTTAAAACTATTGTTTATGTTTCTATTTATCGCAATATGCCTTCCTATGTTTTGAGACATAGAGAAAGAGTTTTTTCTCAGGCGGTTAATGTTACCAGACAGTTCACTTTAAGATGAGAAATTAAGCTTGTTGGATGACCTACATGAGCTTTCAAAATGTAGATTTTTTTTTCTGGATGACTGAAGAATACTAGGTCAGATAGTTCAGGTGCAAGAGAATTTGATACATCCCATAAAGGTCATGTAGAGAGAGTCTGAGAATGCCATTCAGGAGCCAGGGGCTGTCTCTGGTCAACTGATAGCAAAAACTAAGGACTCCAGTCTTATAATCATGAGTTATGAAAGTCTACCAATAAACAGAAGAAACTTGGTCTTATGATCTCAGATCGTGAACTGCTCTTCAGAGTCTCTAGAGCACTGGTTCTCAACCTTTAGGTCATGATCCTTTTGGGGGTCAAATGACCCTTTCACAGGGGTTATATGTCAGTTATCCTGCATAGCAGATATTTATATTACAATTCNTAAGAATAGCAAAATTACAGTTATGAAGTAGCATCAAAAATAATTTTATGGTTGGGGGTCACTAGCACATGAGGAACTGTATCAAAGGGTCTCACTGTTAGGAAGGTTGAGAACCACTGCTCTAGAGTGTCTGCATAAATATTCTATAGTCTTTATCGATGTCCTTTATTCATAGGTTTCCATAGCCATGTGCCCTAGGGTCTGCAGGTGAGAGCAGTAAGAAGAACCATATAGCCATAAAAGCCCCCTGATGGCTGACATATATGCGCTGCTCTTGGGGCTTTATTTTATGTCACCACAGAGATCAGCTCTTTCTCTGTACCAGGGAGAACCTGTGGGTCTTTGCTGACCTAAGCTGCTGCCTTCCTGGCTCACCCACAGAGCTATCATCTGAAGTTGAGTCTCTTTGTGTGCTTGGAGCAGGGAAACNTTGCCTTTCTGCTCTTAAAGTACTTTGAAGAAAATAAAAGTCTGTACTAGCAAGCCTTAAATGTTTCCCTTGAGTAACACTGCACTTGTCACTTAAAAACACGGGCTTATAAAAGGAAAAGCTTTTGTGGAACTGGCCAAATTGTATCCCTCTGGACTTGAAATAAACTCAAAGAGTCTGGGGCCAAAGTATTCTAGTATGGGATATAGTGAGTAAATTTGTTCAGTTTAATCATGTGCTTTTTGAACTTTGATGTGCATAAGCCATGTGGGAAATTTACCAAGATGCAGGTTTGAATTCAGTAAGTCTAGGGTACGGCCCTAATCTTCTTCATTTCCCAGGGGACCCCAAGGGATGCCTGTCCCATTGTTTAGGTGATNGCACTCTGAGTAGTAATGTCCTAAAAGAATATTTTAGGAATATAGGGACAAAGAATATATGTAGGGGTATATGGGGAAAGGAAATACAATTGCAACAACAAGTTATTCAGCTCTTGAGGGTCTAATGNATGTAATAAATCATATTCTGTGGTGTGAGACAGGTAGGGGATGAGAGGAAAGCCTGGAAGGATCTAAAAATACATAAAGCATCAGACTATATGTTGTATAGCGTTGTTCTAGGGGTTAAAAATTCCTAGCCTCAAGTTTTAGTTGGTGAAAAATTAACNAAAATAATTTAACCTCTAGATTCTTTGGTTTCCTCATCTGAAATGAGGCAAACAACAACAAAAACAAGAACAATGCAGAAGTGAAAACAGAGATCATTGCCTGCCACATAGGATTAAAATGTTGCTCTCCATATAAATTGAAAGTAAAAACGTCACAAATACAACATAATCCATATGTTGTATTATGAAGTCCAATTCTAATTGATTGCCACTGACCATTTCTTTTTGAATCATAGGTTTATGAATGGTGAGGGGTTTTTGTTTGTTTTCCTGCCAATGCCAGACTGACATAGAGGGCTATTCCTGCTATACAAAGGGAGCTAAACAAGGAAGTTGAGAAAAAAGCTTTGGAAAATTTGTCATTGATATTTCTTAACATCCTTGCTTTTCCTTCAATCAGTCTATAGATCCAGGAGGGGTAAGCTTGAAGTCTGAGTCTGCCACTGACAGTTGGAAGTAGTGTTAAATCTCTTAATGTACCTCTGTGGCCATAGCTTTCACATTGGAGTAGTGGTAAGAATGTGTGGTGGTGCAGGTGAGAGAATTCAGAGCAAAACTGTGGGAGGCTGTGTAATGGTTTCCCAGCAGATATCCAGGTCTTAATCCTTGGCAACTGCGAATGCTACCTTACAGCAAAAGAGACTTTGCCATTGTGATTAAGGCTCTTGAGATGGTGAGATTATCCTGGATTATCTGTGTAGACACAAAGCAATCACAGGTGCTCTTGTAAAAGGCAAGAAGAGAGGAATTTGACACAGCAGTTGTCATATGACCACTGGAGAAAGAGGTCATCTGCCTGGCTTCGGACATGGAAAAGGTNTGAGTAATATGAAGTTGAAAACATCAAGGAAGGATGGTAACATTCTCCTGAGCCCTTGACTTTTACCCAGTAATACTGATTTCACATATCTGCTCNCTAGAGCACCAAGAGTCAGTGCATAGCTGTCAAACCACTAACTTTGTGACAGTTTGTTACAGCAACCAGAGAGGAAAATCACAAGAATCAGCTATGGAGCCTGTCAAACTACCATTGCACATTCCTTCCCTGACTAGAGAGCCACCCCCGCCCCCATGATGCATTGCTAAAACCAGGTCACTGTAACAGTGTNTCCCATGAAGAAGCCTGAGCTATGAATATACAACTGTGATATAAAGGAAGAGGTCTTTGTGATTCTCCAGAAGAATAGTAAGAAACTTGGGGGTTGTGCTGCTCTGTGAAATCATGGGACTGACGAGGTGACCAGATGTTCTAAATGAAAGCACTTCCGGTTTTTTACACTGTTCCAGAATTATTTGTCTGTGGATTGAAAGGCATGATGAGGTCTTAAAAATGGTGCAACAAGTATGCAGGGATCAGATCAATGCAACTGAAATTTCTTTAGAAATGAACTNCATACAGGAGAGACAAGGAATGGACAATGATTTGTGAAGTGATTGCAGCATATTTGGCTTAGAAATTCTTTCAAATTTCAGGCTGAAGTGTGAATTACATGTTGCTTAGCTGGAACAAACAGAATAAAGTTAGTCGTCAAGACCCGTCCTGTGTCTTCTTACACCACTTTTACCCTCTTTACCCTCTACATGCCACTAGTGGATTTTCTTAAAGAGAGAATTGAAGTTCCTTCTGCAAAGAACTGTGGTTATTCATTCTTTTGCTTTTTTTGAGACCTTATCCTGTTCCCCTGTTAACTTTAAGTAACACTCAATTAAACACAGCAGTTTAGCCAAGAGTTAATAGAGTTCAAAATCTCCATAAAAATGTGGCATATGATAGCCATTTTACTTAGCCAAGCATGTCNTCTGGGAACCCTATGAAAACTCTGGCCTTTGATTTGAGGACTCAGAATTTGTTACTTAGATGAGGCATTTGTGGCAGTATTTGGGAAACTACAAAATCCTTTGTAATTGTTGGTTAATCGTTATCATAATTGCATCAGCTACAAGCCATCAGGGATAATTTGGAGAATGAAGAAGTGTGTGAGGGAGGCTTTTCACGGACAGTGAAGCCTCCTCCCTCAACTTGATTCTTATTCTGTGAAAGGNTTTGGTCCTGGTCCCTAGAGTCTGTGTAGACGACACTCTGGAGGCTCAGCATAGAATTAAGTAAGCTCCCCCTTCCCAGAAGTGTCCTTCTTACCTACAGGCAGCCAAGTCCTGACTTCCACATTCAGTGTCACCAATCTGGGGATTTATTTCCCTTTTACCCCTTTTCATTTTGCACTTTTCCTTCTTTGGCTTTCTCCTACCTTTATTTCCTAGGTCTCTGATCTCCTCACTCTGAACACCACAGTTTTATCTCTCTTAACTTTCTGTGGTGTATGAAGAGAAAATAAACTTCTGAGCTTTATCAGAATGTATTAAGTTCATGAACAAAGGCCAGGGTGAGAACCTTGAACCTAATTGTGGAGGGTTTTGCATGCTAAAGGAGGGTATTATAATTTTATCTTGAAATTAGGGTTCCCATTCTGGAAAGACTTTGAACAGAATGTGATATGATTAGTTTGCANTTNCGGTAGATTAAGATGACAGTACTGTAGAGGACAAATTAATTCTTAGGTGGGAAGTGGGTCTGTTGGATGGAATTGTCAGTTTGGTGAGGGTGGATATGATAGTTAATTGTTATGNTCAGCTTGGCTTGATTTGGAATTATCTAGGAGACACAGCTCTGGGTNTATCTTTGGAGGCTTTTCCATAGGGGTTAAACTGAGGAGAAAAGATACTCCTTGAATGGAGCTGGTACCATCCAGGGGGCTGGAGCTCCACCTTNAATGAAAAGGGAAAAAAGAGAAAGCAAGTTGAGCACCAGTATTTGTCTCTTCTGTTTTCTGATTGCAGCTGCGATGTAACTGGGTGTCTCAGGCTCCTGCGTCATGCCTTCCTTCCATGATGGCACATGTCCTCAAACCACACCCCCAAATAAACCTTCCCTTCTTTCAATAAGTTATTTTGGTCAGGTGTCTCAAGACAGCACGTGGGAAGTGACTAATGCATCAGCAGGCTGGGGGCGAGGTGGATTAGTGAGGCAGGCACTGCAGTGCCCCAAGCACACACTAATAAAGTTCTGAGCTGGAACAGTTAAAATGAGAACAAGGGAGAGTAATTGCTGAGTGGCTAAATGATAGAGCTGAGGCANGGATACCTGCTTAGTGCTATCTGCATAGGAAGAGTCAGATACAAGAACAGGGAATGCATGAGCAAGCGGGGTCCCCAGTGCCTCTGAAACAAAGCAAGAGAACACCCATGGGCAATAATCTATTAGAATGGAGTAGTATTTTCTCCTTTTAGACTCTCACCTGTGTGTCTGGAATGAGAGGCTAAAATGAAACTACATTTCCTTTTACTACAGGGCTCTAGTCTAGGTTTTACTGAAAAGAGGTGGACTAGAGAAACGGAGAGACCATTTTCTGGTTGTGCTAGAAAATGTGAGCAGGCATGTGGATATCATCAGACAGTGTTGGGAGGTTCTTCAAAGCCTTCCAGATGACTCCCCGAGAACCATCTACTCTTGTGCCAGTCAGCCAAGGTCATGGGTAGCATCTCCTGTGAAACCTGCATCTCCTGAATGTTGGTGTGCTATCCACTAGTACCCTTCATCTTTGTACTCCTGGCCTTTGGCCTTTGCAATACCTTTTTTTTTTTGAGACAGGGTTTCTCTGTGTAGCCCTGGCTGTCCTGGAACTTGCTGTGTAGGAGCAAGCTGGCCTTGAATTCAGAGATCTGTCTACTTCTGCCTCCCTAGTGCTGGGTTTAAAGCCACCATGCTTGGCTCTGAAGTCTCTTTTGTTTTAAATACCTAAAGCAGTTCTGTTTTCCTGACTTGTCTACCATATCGAAAAAATGAAAGAACATTGCAAATTGAGATCACATGCTCCAGAGGCAAGCAGCCCTACTGACCCCAGCCAGCCTTAGGCTGTTCTCCCAATGTTACACAGCCCTTTAGTTAAGAACACAAAAGAAGGAGTCATAGATACAAATACATATATTTAGATATATAGACATAAATACATAAACACAAATAGTTCTACTCTAAGTGTTTTAAATATAAATCTCTACTGAGTCAATGCTAGCATTTGACATGTAACATCCAGTTACCAAAATCTTGACTGTTTGAATGATCTTGTTCTCCTAAAATACCAGCACAAAGCTGAAGTTTTACTGGGGGTAGAGTGGTATTTCATCATGCAGGGGAACAAAAGATTACTGAACTTTAAACTTCATGTATAGTCATGTTCAGCTCGCTTACTGAAAGACGGATTAATTTTTTCTCCCAGTACCCCATGGGCTGATGGGAAGATATTCAAATGGACTTGATTTGAGTGCCAAAAATTTCAATGCATAATTCCTTTGGGATTTTTTTCTTCTTCTTCTTCAGATAAGTAAAGTAAAGCCAAGTTCTTGATGCTGGAGGAAAAAAAAATCCTAAACATTATGATCTCACTTTTCATCAATATGCATATTGTCTTTTGCTTTTAAAAAATCCTTCTGGTCAATGTAGGCATTAAAAGCCCCTTGTCAACCATCCAACTGTGTTGACATCTTTTCTCCTCAATGAGTGTTTCCTAGTCAGTTGTTGCCTGGTGTCAATTTTCTAGACTAGACAGCGTAGTTGCAAACACAGAGTCTGCTGGCTTCTGTTCAGTCCTTAATATCAGGGTGGGGGCGGGGAGAACTGTTCACCTTCTCTCAGGTCATTGGATTGCTGCCTTTTATGTCCTGGGCATCTAAGTTACTCAGTAACTTTTGGGCATGTCAACTGTATTCTCAAAGCACGTAGGCAATTTTGGTGTTTAAGAAACGTGTTTGACACTGAGTCAGACCTTGATAAGCCAGACTTCAGTTTTTCCAAACTCTAGGGATGGGTAAGCTTGGCTTTCTGCTCACTTCACTGAATAGCTCAAAATTGTTTTTCAGATGTCCCTGGGATTGGCCAAAACCAAATCTACTTTGCCAAACATTTTACTTAATTTAATAACAAAAAAATCCCATCTGTATTTTAATGAAAATTTAATCCATATGCTTGATTCACTTTTTGCATTTAATCCATCAAAATATTTTGTAAGACTTATCTGGAATCCAAGAGGCTTTCTATGTCATTTTTATAAAAATGTGTTGGCATAGGATACTCTCCCCCAACGTTTTTCTGCTCCTAATAGGGAAATTCTGTTTTCCCAGCCCCCATCTGACTTCTAACTTGAGAGTTCTTTCTGTGATTCCCACTTTCACACCAGTTGTACTCTGGTGGGTACATGGCTGATCAACGTGGCTCATAAAGATAGTCACCATTTTGTTTTTCTGTGGTATGTAAAAAAGTAACGAAATAAAAAATTAGGGTGACAAGGCACTTAAGCTTTTTTCTAGGGAGAAGCCTAGTGACCTTGACTTTAGCCAGAACTTTAGTCTTCTTTAGTCCATGGAATGGTTGAATGCAGAGCCATATTTATATATTTAGATGGATGCATTTCATGTTGAAGGGAATAGAGAGATGGTTAACAGTTTCCCATAAATCTGATTTATAGAGGTAGAGCCATTAGGAATAAATAAAGAAATAAATGATGACCAATCACTTAAAAACAGCTGGATAATTTCAACTTATGTAACATTTCAGATGGATTTAAAATACAGGGGCTTTTCCCAGGCTCATTGGAAAAGCGACTTGCATTGAGCCTCTACTTTTCAGACTAGCCTTGCCTTCCTGGACAGCTGGCAATCCAGCAGTGGCTGAAGAGAAGAAGGCAGGAAGACGGGAGAAAGATCAGAAATGGAGGTTGGTGGCCTTGGCTGTGTTCTTCGGTGAGGTCATTGCTCTTCATGCTGCCCTGCTGGGCCTGTCCTGCTGCCAGGACCCAAAGAGCTTCAGATACAATTGATCTCATTATAGATCAGGACAGACTTGGCTGGAATGGATGGCCCGCTCTCTCCCAGTGATTAGGACATAGCATACTTTTCTCCCCACCCCAAGTCCTATCGGCTTCTGGCTGAAGGTTCTTTTGTCTTTGGATTAATCTAGGGTTAATCTAAGTTTACTTACTTGCTGCAAGTCTGAGCTGGCAAGGTGGACATAATCTTCAAATCGCTCTGAAAAGCCTGCTCCCACCATCAATATCTGTGCTAATTTGTTTAACCTCTGTCTTCATTGGACCCAGGCCAACTCTGAGAAACTGGGCACAAGGCTTTAGTAGGATTAAATCAAAGATTAATTCTGCATCTGAGCTAAGATGTAATTCTTATTTTCATGCTGACTTGCTAGGAGGCTTCTCAGTGCTTTGTTTCTCTGAGACAGAGTGGAATGGAAGAGTCTGGAAACATAAAGGGAACTTCGGAAGGCTGTTAAGGTGATGTAGCTCCAGTAATGGCTGCACTCAAATTATTTCTCAAGGAGAACTTTCCTCTCAGACACTCCTGGAGGGAGACCACCAATTCCTTGGTAACACAGTTTGTACCTTCATAATGTAAGGCGATTCTCTCACAAGGGTGATTATGAGGTTTAGGGAGTGGTAGTGGGCAGATAGGGAGAGGCCTTTGCTTCTTTCCCAAACTTATGAAAGTAAAAAGCAAAGACTGAAGATAGTGCTTAGACTCTTACAGAAGTTCCTGTTTACTATAAGTCCTTGTCATCCCCTGTTTCCACCTTAATGTCTCCATCAGCATGAGGAAGATGATCCTTGAGTTCCTTACATTTCATATTGTTTCAGCTTGCGACTTAATTCCTTCAAAAAATAAGTGGTAAGGAAAATGCTGCATAGGCACACTGGTTATTTCATATCTAAAATCTTCCTCATCCAACCAGCAATTTTTCAAGCCAGGATGGACTCCTCTCTGTTCTTTTGTTCATACCAAAGTCTCTATTCTTATAGCTAGTAACAGAGTCTCCTAAACTTACTAGCACCAAAGATGAACCCTGGGAACCGGGAAACCACAGATGGATCCCGAGGATCTGTGCCTCCTCAGATGGAGCAGTTGCTACACTAGGCAGGCACACCCTTCCATTTCACTCATAATGGACCTTCATCACCAAGGGGACTAGCACTCTGCTCTTTCTCACTTTACCTACTTCTTTTACTTATTTTTTGTTATTTCTCTATAGATAATAAACTTCAAATAGACTCTGCCTTCCAAGGGAAAATATATAATAACCAGAAAAGACATGTTTATTAAGAAAAGAAAATCCCCAATGTTTCAAAATTATTGATCTTAATGTTCTAGTGATATTACCATTGCTTGGCAGCACTTACTCAGGGAAAGGCAGGGCTCCCACTCAAGCCTGAGAAATGCTGAGCAAGTCACTTACAAAGCAATTTAAAAGTTATGGAAAGAAAGTACAGGTACTGTAGAATTGGAAGCACAAGAAAGAGCCTTGGTAAGACAGTGTTCTGTTAAGAATTTTGAAGGCTGGCACCTGGAAATTGCTTAAGGAATAGAGCATTCATATCAAATAAATAAATCATCATTGAATTTTAAAAAGAATACATTTTAAATTTAGTAAAACTAAGAATAGCTTTATATCAACATCACATTGCTTAAGGTTATGCGAGATTATGCACCCAGGTGACTTACCTTTAATTTTTTATTTATTAAAAACTGTACTATACAATTATAGACTCTTAGAAATAGCAGCAAAACTACTCTTGGTGTTTAGATAGAAAAATTATGGAATAACTTCTCACTGAAGATTACTTCACATTTTCCATCATACATTGCNTCCCTAAGTCCATTGCACTAAAGCAGGGCAATTTAATGCTGAATGACTCAATTNGGGAGGTGCCAGTGAATGGAGTCCGAGTTTCCTCTTTGAGGTTATCAGTTATTATAAAGCATTTCCCCATATTCTGCAGTAAAATTTGGATACATTTTTTTGAAAAACAAATTCTCACAGATTTTTGTCTTTGTTGGATAAAGAAAAACATCATATGCTAGAGAGAGATTGAGCCATTTGAATCAGAGAAATTCTGAGACTTCATGTACAGCAATCATAGAGTAATGGATTCAACCTACTAAGGTGTTGCATACTTCGCTGTGGATACCCTAACTCAAGATCAGTGTCATGCAGAAATACTTCCATCTTTAAGCTAAAAAATTCCTGTGATCACTCTGTCTTTAAATGGAATAAAACACTTCAGGTGGAAAAAGAGAAAAACAGAATGGTGAGGTTTGTGCCCATCTCATACTTCAGGAAGAGGTTGTGTGTGTGAACAGTCTTCACTCATTCCATCAACACCGCAACCAGAATCCGAGTCCCATTGCTGAGCACAATCTGCTCTTCATAGAGAAGCCAGTGTGTGCACTTTATCCAGGTGAGACATCTCTACTCACAGAGCAGATCCAGCCCTTGAGGCCAGTCAGTTGGTGTGTAGAGACTGTTAGCCAAGTGCCTTTTGTCAACTCCCTTCAAACGATTGGCAATGAGAAAAAAAAATAAGCAAATGAAGATTTTCTCTTTCAGCATTCATTTTTCAGTGATAAAGTTTTCAAATATTCATCTAAAATATTAAAAACTATTCATAGCCTTTTCAAGAGTAAATCTATACCATAGCAGGAAAAGTTCCCTGTATGGTTAACTAACACACACACATACATACATACATACACACACACACACACACACATACACACACATACACACACATACACACACACACACATACACAC